>BROG01001126.1:77500-123945 GCA_030159075.1 Atrina japonica
AAGGTTTCCAAATGGTTCTGCAGTAACATTTCCATTAAAACATTTTAAAAACGTTTTAAAAACGATTATGAATGTTAGTGAAATGTTTTTAAAATGTTTTAAAGACATTTTAGTTTGTTAGAAAAATTAACTGTTTACAAGTACTTTGTCAGTCCTTTTAATGACGTTTTCAAAATATTTCTATAGAATATTGTGAAAAAAAAACATTTCCATGATGAAATAATGAAAATGTCTTTGAAATGTTTTAAAAACATTATATTTTGAAAGAAAAAGATCGAATGTTTACAAGTCCTGTTTGCGACGTTTTAATAACGTTTTCAAGACATTTCTATATTATATTGTGCAAAAACATTTCTACGGCAAAATAATGAAAATGTTTCTGAAGAAAAATTGACTGTTTTCAAGTACTTTTTGGACGCTTTAATACCGTTTTCAAAAAATTTCTATATAATATTGCGCAAAAACATTAATTCTATGACGAAATACTGAAAATGTTTCAAAAATGTTTTTGAAACATATATCAGTAGAATAGTGCACATACTAGACGATTCATAATGTTTGTCATTATATGATGAAATTGATGGTAATTATACATATATATTCCAAAATTGATAGTTTTAAGTCTGGACACAGGATATGAAATATACATAGATCTTGGATTAAGCAGTATAGGGATGTTGCATAACAAATTTAAAAGGTCAGTTTAGTGTGTAGAGATCGATATAACAGAGCAAATTGTTCGCCTAATAATTAGGTCAGTGCCTCTTACAGCAGGATACTGGCCACTTAAACCATAGTAACAAGAACTTGATATCTTAGAAAGGAATGGTCAAGAATGTATAAGCATTACAGTTGCCTCCGCTCAATTTAAATATGGATAAAAAAAGTCAACAACCTGCAGTAATTTCAACACCTCACCACACTGTAAGTATACTAAATTTTCCTTCATTTAAAAGTAAAAATTCAGTCTTTTTCAATGTGTAGTAAATAATTTGTTTCACATTATACCGAGATATGGTTGTTACAACATACATGTAGTTTTTTATTATTTTTTTCGTGTTCAGTGTGTCGTGTAGCGTCTAATGTACTACGTTAATTTTGAATTATATGTAACTGCAAAATCATGCATAAGAGTTGATAATAGTGATAGGTTAATGCATCGAGACATTCTCGTTTTCCCATTGCTACCGTTTTCTTTAAATAGAGCCAAACGAGGGGGCTTTAGTCACCCCCACACTGTTACTTCACCTTTGATTTTTAGCATGAAGGTAGCTTAATGTATCTATCATTACGGTACATTCAAAGAGAAATACGAAATGGGGAAAACTTTTTTTTTCTTAAAATATGCAAATATCATCTGTATGGTATCACAAAAACTTAAAATCGTGACAGGGCAGACTTTTTGGCCCACAATGTAGTAAAGTATGATTATTAGCCATATATGAGCTAAAATAATTGAAGCATGGTATTTTGAGACTAAGATTGTTTTAACACAATTTGAAATCATTTGTTATCTTTTTCAGACACAAAGGCCAGACAGGAGCACACCTAAGTCCACATTCGATTAGTACTTGATAAACCAATGCAAGTGTTCAATAATCAATCACATACTGTAGTTCATTTAACGTATTTAGTGCAATAAATTTTGAGATAATTATCTGAATGTCTCTTATATATTCTTTCCTCGAGGCATTCCGAACACATACATAAACATTAATGTCAGATCACAACAGACGGCATTTTCCACTACCTGAATCTAATGAATGAATTGATGGTTGTAAAGCTTATTGATTCTGAATAAAGGCACGATATATTGATGTTATAGAGATTATTAATATATGATACAGCTGGCATTGTCCGTCCATGTATCTTGATAAATTCGAATAGTGATGTGTCGTAAATATCTCGTAACAAGAAGTAACACTGGAAAACTGTCTACTAATT
This sequence comes from Atrina japonica, assembly GCA_030159075.1. Classification (NCBI taxonomy): domain Eukaryota; kingdom Metazoa; phylum Mollusca; class Bivalvia; order Pterioida; family Pinnidae; genus Atrina; species Atrina japonica. Next base: position 79,445 of record BROG01001126.1, read on the forward strand.
ATATGTTAAAATACAGACAATTTGCATATTTGGACCAAAACTGTGTCCGTTGTCCGGGTAAAAGAGGTGTCTGTTTATTTAAACAGACGCTAATAGTAAATCGGAACCTAGACAGTCTGTTATCGGAGGGTGTCCGTTATGGCAGTTTTGTCTGTACATGCAACCATCAAATATGACCAGAGTAGTGAACCGCTCGGATTGGTCTAGTGGTAGAGCTTTCGACTCGATATACTCTGTACTGGACCATTCCACATGCTTTTAAAATGACAGTGACTATTCCTTTGCCATGCACTCGGCTTACGAAGTAAACGTCACGAGTCTTTCGAGTAAGACTTGTTGCCAAACAACGATCGACAAAGCGAACAAGTGTCATAACTCTTATCCCCATAGATTACGTTCCAGTAAATCTCAATTATACAAAAGACAGACAAATATAAAGCGATAATTTACCTATAAAGAGCCGCAAATCAGAATCGGGATTGATATTTGATACCAAAAGCTAAGAAATACCACGAGCAGTGAAGGTTTTTCGACACATACAGTGACACGGGACACATCCGGTCTCATCCGAAGGACAGGAAAGCCAGCATATCCGCCTACGGTTGCGAATCGAGTACTTTACCGCGGAGCCACGACGGCTCTCAAGTGTCAACCAGTGATTAGAATGGAATTAAAGGCTGCTGATATAAGACGATGTATGAGAAAAGTTAGACGTTCACGATGTCACCATCACATCGTTACCATTAAAATCTGCACGACGGGATACATCAACTTGGATTTGTACCTGATCTTATGAACAATTTTATTATTGAAATTTATGGACAGTATAATTCTTAAATGTTTAATTTTTATTTAAGCAATTGAAAATATATTTTTAGAGAAATTTGAAATAAATCTATTGATTCATTTTTAAGAAAGACAACGGGATGTAGTAAGATTACTGATATAATTTATTGTAATAAATTAAAGATACTTTCTTGTTCTCTAGCGAAAATTAAAAGTAGTTATACGTTTAAAACTATACGCTTTTGTTTTCTCATTGTGTCACACTTTTTACTGTGGTATCTTACCCAAGTCCTGATAGGTATTGACATTTTACACTACTCGTAGGTCAAACATAACTGTGTCTTTTACTATATATATATACATAAACATATTCACTATCTGTTTGCTTTAAGGGTCAGTGTATCATATGTTTAGGGTCAATGTTTCATATGGTCTTGTTGTTACTGCATATATTAACCATAACGCAATACAGTTATAAACGCAAGACGAATATACGACCTTGTTCAAAGTATGGGGCTCCATAGATGGAAGTCATGATATGGAAAACACACACTCCAAGTCCATTAGAATACGACAAACTGGATACACAAATGGTCTCAACATAAAGAACAATTTGATGTGACATAATAGCATGATATTACATTATTAGACAAAATAGTTCTATGGATACGTACAGCTTAACAAATCATTAAAATTAATCAAGAGAATGTTTTGAAAGTTGGAAATGTACATGTTAAGGGTGACTACAAAAGTGTTGACAGGAGCGCTTCCAAAACCTGCAGCCAGGTTTTAATTATCAAAATAACGCAATGTAATAAATGTGCTACGGTGCAATACCTACAGATGTAAACTTATTGATAAAATAGATAAGTACAATGAAGAAGTACCGATGAACATTTAAGAGTAATTCTCTGTAAAGACCAAAGAATTATCAAAGTACTGAGAAATGGTATGTCACAGAATACGCTCATATTTACTATATATGTTTATTATAGAATACTAAAACATAATATTGATTTTAAAATTGAAAAAAATATATATATTGTTGCCATGGCAACAGAGAGTTGTTGTTCACAAGATTTGTCCTCTTACCTATATAGAAAAAAAAGGCATTTTTGCATAGTTTCAACACTTTTTTTTTTATTTAACATACAAGATATATCAATAATGTAAATATTTTATTTGAATCACCTTCAATTAGACATTCAAAAAATAAAATCTAAAGTGATAATCAGTACAGAAGGTATTTTGCCTAACAACTTAAAGATAGGGGGTTTCTGCAATTATCCAATTAGACGAATTTTATGATTTTTTGATTTTTCAAGACTTTACCCCCCAAAAACGCAGCATAGAAATTTTAAGATACTTTGACCTAAAGTTTGAATAAGTCTTATAGAACAATATATCATAAAAATCAGAGCGGGTTTTTTTTTCGTTTCTTAGCAACGGTTACTCAAAGTTTGGCTATTTTAAGAATTTTAAAAACGTATATAGTTCAACTAAATTTCTGCTATCATTTCAAATCTTCATAATATTTTTTAAATCTAACTTTCAAATATAGTAAATAACAATTGTCGATGATCACATAATATATATAATTTCATTATATACTGTATTAGCAATATAATATACCTAAATATACCATACCCCCAGATTTCCGCGTCCGTTCAAATCAGGACTCCGACATTGTCTCTTTTCGAACCGATTTATAGCATCTCGTAAATCTTGACTTTTACACAAATATATGCTATTTGATTGTCATTTAATAATATTTAGGGACACCTATGATCATATACAATAATTATATTCAATTTATCTTAAGTCAAAAAGCTTCAGATTATTTTAAATTGACCCGACATCTCAACTCCGCCACTGAAATCTGACTACTAATTTTAGTGTGCTTTCAACAGCCATTAATCTAGGAAATCTAAAACGATCCAAAATTTGAGTAATTTTTACTGAAAATAATTCAGAAAGATGTCATTAATTATCACTTAAAAGATTACTTAAATACAATTAGAACTGAGTGAGAAATCAACGATTATTTATTTCGAATCTGCCGCTAATCAAATCCGAAAACACTATATTATCAGGAATCCGACATTAGCATCTTTTCGATCCGACTCTGTAGTATTACTAAGCGATTACAAATTATGATTGCTAACGAAAAATAAGTGATTTTAGTGTCATTTAATGGTATATTTAGAAGGATATTATCATAAATGATTGTGATATATACTTTACTTTAAGTTTAAGTATAACAAATTAACTTAAATCGATCCAATACCTCGACTCCGCCGTCGAATCCGACTACTAAATTTAGTGTGCCAACGTAAGACAATGTCACGTAAATCGAGTCCAAAATAATTTTGTATAATTTTCTATTGTGAATGATGTAAAATACCACAATAAAGATATACTACAATTATTGTGTTCTTTGAATAAGTATTGGGGAAGAAATCGACAATTATTTTGTTCGATTTCGCCGATTCTCGAATCCGTCTCCGCCTCCGAATACTACTTTTAATGACCGCCTTAATCAACGTGAGATAGACGCTCTAGTTTATTGCAAACGTATCGTGGTTATTTTTGAGCGCATAACAGACCACGATTTCGGCTATATTGACAGAGTGGAAACGGAAAACATTCAAATTCCGGTTTGAGAAAATGGGTAGCGATAGATGTGGATGTAAAAAACACCCAAAAACCTAAAAATTGGTCGTATTTGCGAGTGATTTGGTTGCATTATGAATCTATGTTTATTGCAAGTACGATTTCTTGTATCCACATGTAGTACCGAGTTTCACATAAGCTGTTCATTTCCAATTTTTATTAAAGGGTTCTCTTTTTGCACGGATAACAAATTATGTTGATGTTGTCCAATGAATTATTAATTAGTAACAAAAATACCCACTGAGATATTTTGCTGTTCGTTTCTACTAATGTTACTAAACTCACTAGAGATAAATGAGCGATTTCCTATGCTGCGTTTTTTTACAGAGGCCTGATTTAAATTTGCACGGAATTTCCCTATATTAACCTAAAAAACCAACTTTCAACTGGTCTTTTTTAAAAAACGGAGGCATTACGATCCCCGATATTTTCTACCTTGTTATATAAACATGTTAAGATCAATAGTAATACAAAAAACTGCTGTCAAACTGACAAATATCACATTTCATGAAATTTACGTAATATGGCTATTTCCATTAGGTTACCATATTCAATATAGATACATGACCGTTGTTATGGTAACGAGGAAGTTTTACTGGGAAAAAATTGTAAGGTTTTGTTACTCTCATGCCAGGCTATCATTGTGACCAGCTGCCTTCAAAATTTGCGATATACCATTTCTGACCAATTTTGGTCTTTACAGAGAATTACTCTTAAAGCTCCAAGTCAATAGCACACGACAATTTACATACGACATGGTTTAAACACGAATAATAAATGTAAATCCCGAACAAGACGGGACCAGAAGTCCGGAAGGAGTCAGCGTTCCGGTATATAAACAATATATTATTAAACATGTCATTCTTTTTTACCTAGGGCAAAATTTAGATGCATCATATGAAAACAAAGTCTGAACACGTGTACAATAATTTCGAGACATAATCAGAACAATGGTCTTTCACGACTTGGACGAGTTGAGAAGAAAAACACGAGACCTAAGTTCAACATAATGGACCGTATACTTTGCTACTCATTATTCACACTTATCTTACAAAAGGAATGAAACAATCAATAAAATCGCACACAGCATAAACAACATCAACGTAAGTTTGAAATTCAAGTAACTAAAACGAACTGTCAGTACGTACTGTACTTTAACAACGTAGACATATTGTACTAGTATTTCACAGGTAATTTTAACTCATATTTAGAAAAGATAAAATGGGGGATAGTAAAGTAAACAAAACATTGTCATCTTACCTGTGACTTGGTGAGGACTTCACTCTAGAAACAAAATATGTGACCGATAGTTTCAGGCACTTCCCAAGTTGTCTGCGGGTTATGACTGTTGCAGAAAAAAAATCATATATAGATATTTACGAATTTACATATATATATATTTACATATATATATATATATATATACTAAGACATGTATGCATATGTATATGCATATGTATATGTATATGTATATACATATACACAAGCAATGCATACATCCATGTACATACACACCCGTATTGATATGAACACCTGTGGTGACTAAATAGTAATACTTAAAATGAATGTCATATTAAGTGTAGATAAAAGACATTCGTCATACTTTTCAATATCGCACGGAGGAAAATAAATAATATATCTGTGAGGTGGATTGTGCTCAGTGAACGGAATTATAGCATTCATGCTGACTTATAATTATAATATATATTACGGTCTCATTTAAAAACGTTGTTGACTATTCAAAATGGCACGTTTTGTGAATGTAAGTTCAGTTATTATAATGTTTTTTTTCTTTGATTAAATATTTAGTGTTGTAATGAGTGTCCAAATGGAGGCGTCTGCTTATGTAAGCTGACAAAGTATGTTCGTGGATAAAAGTGAACCAGTTAGAACTTTATGTGCATATAGTGACATTTTATAATTTTAATAACATTCAGTGAATTAAAATACTAAAAGCTATTATAATGTATAGAAAAATCTACTTATCAACGAATAAAAATAAGCTCAACTACTTTGGCGATACCAAGTTAACCTATAAAATTGCACGACGATTCTGGGGCTCCATTTGGACACCTACCCGAGAGGTGCATCATTGGAAACTTGTTGCATAAAGACAGAAAAAAGAAAAATGATAATTGTACAAATCTTAATACACTGAATCAGATTTTGACAACTATCACACACATAAGAGCAGTATTTGAGAGTTAGCTAATGCATGTAAACGTGTAAACGAATAAATTCCTTGCCAGACTGGATGATTAAACAGCGCATTATTCACTGTTTAGGGTGTATTTAAATCGGGACTTCCTCAAATTCATTGACACCAATTGAATTCAGAAGTTTAAAATCAAACAGATAAGGTCTGTATTGGAGAGTTAGTCTCTGTACGAAATATTTGTGAACGTAATTGCTTCGCCAGATTGGATGATTGATCAACAACATCATAATTACATTTTATGATGTATTTAAATTGTGCACTACCTCTCATACTAAATACTAGATGATGTATTACGCTTAAACAGCTTTCATTATTTCCTGATTTTATTTTGAGGAGTGTTGAACGCCAAATTTATTTTACAGTTACATGGTCGCAGCCATAATTTGTTATGGGAGGAGAAACCGGGTTACAATGTGCGGACAACAAATGTGACACTTTCTGGTTGCAAAGCACTATCTTTTAATCAACCGGTCAATGGGGCTAGTTTTCCCTCTCTTTCCCTATACCATATCCCTTATTATCAACTACGATATATAAAATCATGTGTTCAGAGATCAGTTCTTTATTCAATTCGCTTATTACGTAACCCAGGAGATGGATTTAAATCATTTATATATTTTTTTAGTTTTTGTATGTGTACATTTTGTGAACATTAATATATTGTTTTTAAACTGAATTATTTTGAAACAAGAGTTGATTGTGGTAGGATTCGCGCATAATATCATCATCGGGTATAAAACGAAATGCAAGAACACGGTTATTGGCACTATCGGAGTCAATTCAGCGTGAGTTATTCGGACCTCGTCGCCGGCAAGAGGAATATTGTCCTTATTTAATATGGATCCCACATTTCAGTTTCTGTACTCTGGATATCATTTCTATCAGACGAAACGGCTGCAGTCACATCCTTGTTGTTTGTGTACATTACTTTGTCATTGCCGGTATATGCTTGTGCTTCCGTTTGACATGATCAGATTTGCTTTTATATTAGTATTTTTGGTTTGGAAAGAATCCGATAGTCAAATTAGACTCTTTCGATATCACCTACAAACACAACGTCTTGTGCGCATGAATTGATTCAATCGATAATTGTGCGATTCGTGAAAGACACATAATTAATAACATTGCAAATATTCATACATTTGCATATAAAAATATCAGATACCAAAGTATAAATCTTTAGGATGTCCAGGATATAGATACAAAACTGGTATATGCTGATTTACATCATAATTCATATATTTCGGTCTGCATTACCTCCGAGATTTTGTGTAGAGTATTTCCGTTGTTCAGAAAAAAAAACTACTTTAACTTTAATTGTATCCAAATCCCTTTGACACATATAATGTTGTTAAATCCGGGTCCAAACTTAAAATTTATGACCTAAAAGACATGATGCGTATTAGCAAATCATTTTTAATATCAGTGTATTATCAGGAATTTTGTCAGTTATAGGCCAGTCGAAATAAGATTCAAAAGCTCCGTATTTGCAACAAAAATAGTTATTGCTCAAAAGACACTTTGACGTTTACTGGATAAGAAGTACATCTTGTAAAAATCTTTGAATTAGAACTGTTTAAACGGAAATTATATTTATCAGCAACGTTCCATGTTTCCGGCTAATTTCGTTGATCCTTTATTGGTGAATTTTCCCTTTAAAAGTAAAATATCAACATTTTGCTATATATCTTGGTGAGCGATTTATTTACAGGCAAGCTTCTGGTTTGTGAAACTTAACATGTAGACACGGTGTGAGCCGAATACCACTTGCACTGGTTTTCTATGTGGCAGACCAGTAAGGGAAAACCAAAATTGAATGGACGGCTTAACTCTTGCATATGACACTAAACATTCACGAAACATACAAATCTCAATTTTATCAAAATACGCAATAACCTACTACTTAAAATGTACCTTGGCATTGTCTATGGTGAGGTTAGATTTTATAGTGACATAGCTGAGTTGATACACCACCCACTTGTAAAAATGTTGTATTGTCTTTACGCCGCTCTCGGCAAGTTTTCAGTTATATGGTGGCGGCAGTTTTTAATGTCGGAGGACAAAAATGTACCCGAAAAGAGACCACCAGCATTCCGGAGATTAACTAGCAGATTTCCTCACAAAAATGAGCTCAAATACCAGCGGGGCTCGAAAATGCGCTGACCATAAGCGAGATACTTCATGGTTCAAAGCTCGATGGTCTAACCACCCGGCCGTGGAGGCCACTGTTTAAGGAAAGCTTCAATGCTAAATATGTCTACATTAGAGTCTGCATAAGTGTATAAATATAACGCTCTTATCTAGTTACACATTTTGTCGACGATATAAGCAATTTTCTGCTGTCTAGCCAACTAAGAAGCTTTCGTAGCTAGACGGACAATATATGTGTTCATGCATGGACGTTAAGCAACGGCGAGAGTGGTTAGCATTTGGATGGGTGATTGTTTGTTGTGACCTGGATTCCTGTCTACAGTCTGATATTCTGTTCAACTAAAATGCTTAATTTCTTTAGAATCATATATATTGACATATAAAACATCTCAGATACCAAAGTATAAATCTCTAGGATGCCCAGGACACAGATACAAATCCGGCAGAAATGGACAAACACGGACCTCTGGAAACAAAGAGGTGGGATCAGGTGCCATGGAGGAGTAAGCATCCCTTGTCGACCGGTCACATTCGCCGTGAGTCCACAGTCAAGTCCAAATGAAATACGTGAGGAACGAATACTCGTCACAATTGATACAGACGTATCAACTACCGACATATAACTATCACAGTTAGAGTGCAGGTATTTAAATTTGAATTTAAAATAAGCAACCGGCTCAGTTATATATTACACGAAATATAAACCTACTTTTTGTATAATCAACTTATATGCCTTATGCCTTATGCAGAAAATATTCTATAATTTCATGCGCTACTGCTTCTAGTGTCAGAATTACACCTTGTCTGCACTCTGGGTAGAAAAGAGTATACAGACAGAGATTAAATTTGTGAAGTGTTGGCACATGCACAATTTGCGGTGTAAAACATCTACAGAAGAGAAAAGGAGTGCGAAAAGATTTCATATGCGGACGGATATCACTGTGAGTAATGCATATTAATTGCTTTGCATATTTTTTGTGTAAATGTATCCTGGAATCATATCCATTAACTTTTGTGATATAATCTATCTGTAATACATATCGACATGTATTACGTTTGTAACTTATTCCTAAGTGAATAGTTCACTCTAAACGAAAGTCGTCTTTTAAAAAAGAAATCTTTTTGCTCTTAAAACTCAAAAAAAAAAAAAAAAAAAAAAGAAATCAATGGAATCACATATTTGCAAAAAATCGGCATGCAACATTAAAAATAAAGTGCCAATGTGGAAATTTTACTTCATATTTGTGGAAGTTCTTAGCAATTATACATATCAAACAGTTGATAAGGTATTTACACAACATTTCAAACACTTAACTTAGACACATTATCGGATGTTAAAGCCCCCTCTGTTAGCAGAAGTTTCAGTTTTCCTTTGTGATATTTTTTTTTTTTTTTTTTTTGGTTGGGTTTTTATGTAAAAACGTATTAACACAAAGGTGAAGTATTTGTAGGTCAGTGTGTTATGATGCATAACTGAGTTAATTTTGCTGTTTTATGCGTCCCAATGTCTGACAACATTTAGGCCTCATATTTCAAGCAAACAATTGGGATACAGAGACATACAGACTTTGACAAATACTCTCTATAGTGTATGTGTACTCACTTACGGATGGAGGAGAATAGTGGGGCCATGTTTCATAGATATATCTATTTACATTAGAACCTGGATATATTGTAATCAAATATTTTTTTTTAAATTAACAGTTTATAAATAAACCGAGTAGTATTGGTAATAAAGAAATTCGACCAAGGAAACAAACTGATTTTAAGGAAACTGGGATATAAATGTAACACAGTTCAATATATTATGTATCTTTAATTTGTAATTGTGCAATGTTGTAGTAATATTTGTGCTTTGAATGTCAATCTTTTTTCACTACTTTTATCATTTGCTTCAGAGTCATTTACATAGGAAAAAAACATTTCACCTCTATCTGTCTCTACGACCGAATTATCATAAACACCGTTATTGAAACATTCAGTTTTCTAAATGCATAGATGGCCAAGTGGTTAGGTCGTCGATAATTGGTGCCAGACTGTAGGTCAGGGCAAGGTGAGATTGTAGATGCCTTTATATCTTAACATCAAAATTACAACCATTGAATATTTGAAAAGTTTTTGTACTCATACGGTTTCCTTTTATTATATATATAAAAAATATCAGATATCAAAGTATAAATCTAAGATGAAGATAACACTTAAGTAGTGTAAAACAAAAACAAATACAAATTTCCGTGATTTCAGGAATTGTGAAACGAAGCACTCAGATGTGCTCAGCTCATTTACTAAACGAAAGAAAGGTATAAATTAACATCGTAGTTTCTATGAAGGTAAACGTGATTTTATATCACCGCTGTATAGGTATATTGTGTTCTCTTCTTATCCGCTGCTGTGTGCAATACCCCTCTGTAATACATCTCGTATATCTTATTTTGGGTAATGTGTATATATCTTTAAATCATCTTGATGTTGGGAAAATCATATAACACATTATTATCCACACGCATGCGTGATCATTCTGAATAAAAAAAAATCAAGCGTTAAATTTAGAGATGACGGCATTTATAAATAGACAAAACGAAGTCATCCAACTGGGATGGCATGTTTAGGATAATATGTGGCAATGTCTTAAAAGCGTTTGTAAGAAAAGTATCATTATATTTCCGATCATAATTCTAACAACATTTAAAATACAACAAGGTTTAAACATCTTCCCTGTCTCATGTCTGTATATTAATCATTAGATATCCACTACGGTAACTGGTGTGTTGAAAATCTTATCAATGTAAATGTTATTGAACGGATAATTACCTAAGTACATATTTTGAATACTTTAGTTTCAATAGGTTGTATACTCTCATTTTATTTTCCTCTTTTTCCTCTTATACAGCACATTTTAAACAATTTAAACCATTAAACAAACGTCATCCGACTTCATATATAATTATTACGTTTAGACGACACGCATATGAGTCGAATCCACCTATATTAATATCTTTTTAGGAAAAAGTGGTTCAGAAACTGGAACTATGTACGTGTGTCGTATACGAAAGTAACGGTGTTACATACGTCTCTAGTAGCAGAAGCAGCAGCAGGGATGGCTGACTTCTCTTCACATGCATATGTTTCATTGATAAACAAAATTAGTCATTCTTTACAGTATGACTAGAAAACGTTTATTTATAAAGAGTTTTAGAGTGACAACAGATTAGATAACGACAACATTGACAGTATTTCCTTAACTTTCTTTACAGTATCAATCGAAACGATAGGCATTTTAGGCCTAGGTATAAATAAAAAACTACTGTACACGACAAGTGTTACTTGTCACTCCTGATAAAACATACCTGTTATGGACGGACAGGGAACCCAGGACGACTTATTGCTTATAATATCGATAAATAAGAAGTAATAAATAACAGAATTAAATTGCCTTGCAAATATACAAATACAAGCAACGTAGCTTTTTTTCTCGAAAAAGAATCCGGCGAAACGAGAAATGGTTAGTTTTACAGGACTCCGACTACTATTGAAGTCGTATGCCAAAGTGACTCGAAGCGTCTGTTGACAGCTGCACTGTACAATGTCTTGGGAGGTAAGCTGCCGTAACAAAAATCATTACGATGAATATGTGTATCAATACGTGTTTAAATATACCTTAATGTGTGTAAATGAATAGTAAATCTAATATATAGATTATAATAATATCATTCAAGTTTAATTCTCCTGCGAATATGAATATTGCTGTGATAGAAGTGATACAAATGCTGGAAAAGAAAGAACAAACACTGAATATACTTGAAGAAAGCCTCAGTTTTAGTAGTTCTATATTGTTTTGAAACTGCTTTCCTACAGATTGCTCACTTATAGATACATGTGTTAGGAGTTTTAGATCAAACATATCTTTACCCATGTTACTACACCTTAATTCTCTCAGCTCAAGAAGGCCCACACGCCTATGTGCACCGTACATGTAACAGTGGCATACATATAATATTGTTTTTGTGGTTCCCTTACCCACCAAGACTGATTAAATTTTTACTGTGGTGTAAAACGTTTTAGTGAAGTAAAGTTTGTTAATCATTTATATTGCGTGTATGTCGACGTTCAAGAAATTTAGGTATATATTATGTAATAATAATACGTAATATTATGTAATAATATACGTCGGGAGCAAGTTAGTGGTTTTCATAACATTCTCGTAGGATGGGTTGAAAACTATTTAAAATGAGGCAGATTGCAGTGACACGTTTCCAAGCATTGACGGGGCAACTCCCCACGACACTTTATTTATTAAAATTGTCACTTTATAATAAATATTGAACATTTAACTAACTAACGTCGCGATAGCAACAATCCACGCCGATTTTGTCTTGTCTTTTGTGTCTACCCCACATGTACACCAGAATGCATCCTCTTATCAGATAAAAAACCTTATCATTGAAATATCGGATTTGTTTTTTACGTATAAACATCGTTTTTCCTGATAACTGAAAAAATATTGAAGCTAGCAAGTATGTGTAGTGATGTGCATTTTGGTTCATATTAGTGCCGTATACCGATGTTTTGTTCTTATACTATATCATGGAAACTGATGCGGTTTGGGTGTAAGGCTATTTTGCTGTCTCATGCATCACGTTGACAAGTATATGTTTTGTACACAGGTAATGGGGTTACACAGGTATATTTTTAACACCCTAATTCACACGAACTTTGACGATTTCCATTTTGTATTAATTTCGTGAACTTAATTTAGGATACAGAACTGCTTTAACATATGTCTAGACATCTGTTTCGTTTGACACGTGGATGTCACTATATGCCATCGGATGAAATATCTAAACGAAAAACGTCATGCGTACTAAAAATACCACCTGATCAGCCTTTTGTTTTATCCAACGTTCACCATATTTATGTGCAGCAATCCGAATTGTCCGACAGTTTGTAACTAAAGAAGTAAGCACAAGGTAAAAAGATTACAGAAGTTCGCAGTACATATTGGTCATAAACAATATTTGAAAATTGGACGAAAATCTTAGTATAAACTAGATCACTCCGGGAAGGATCGAAGTATCAAGAACAGACCCAAATGGAAAATATATAAGTACAGGGGCCCGTTTTACGAAAGGTCCTAAGTCTTAGAATTCACATTAGGACTACACTTACGACTTGGGACCGTCTTACAAAGACTTAGGACTAGGTCACGTCTTTATGAGTACGGAAAATCGGTGCATAGACCTAACTTATTTTGTAAGTCATAATTTATCTCTGTAAATATAGCAGGTAAACATACTCATTAACTATCAAGATCTTAATTAAAATTATGCGAAAATACCTTATTTTTAATTAAGGCAATCGGTAAAACAGTCCCAAGTTTTATCTTAAGATCAAATAACTTAAACCTTACGACTTACGACTCCTTGATAAAACGGACCTAGGGAACTCGAAATGTTTTTTTTTCTTCTGAATAGCATACGCCAATTTTAATTTGTATCAACAAGGCTCAGGAAGGTGAGTTGAACGATGTAAATACATACGAGCAGTTATTGAATGATTAAACGGCAATGCATGAATAGTATATGATTAAGTAGTAATTAATTGAAATGAGACAATGTAAGGATGAAGATTGTAAACAGTTATATTTTAATTTGAAATTCTTTTATACATACACAGATAATGGTAATTCGTTTTCAATCAAAAACTAGATAGTCTAAATTTCAGGAAAATTGTACAGTGTTTGTTTTGTGTCTATACATTCTTTAATGATGCATAACAAAAACACACAACTCGGTTACTTCGTATATTGTTAAAAACTATAAACGACAAAGGGTTATTTTAAACAAAAGATCATGAATTGTTAATCGGTCTTTTTCTTATACCCGTTGCATGGTAACGCTACCGATTACCTGTTTACGTGCTTTAGTAAAATGCAGTTTCTTTACAAATTGCCATGTAAACAAAACCTTGGATTTTTTGTTTGGTTTTGAAATGTATCATGCATTTTTATTGTCTATAAATAGTTACAAATCCCATGTTATAATATACAAATGTTTATCCAAATATATTCAGGTCACCAGACTATAGAATCAACAATGTCATCTGAAACTAGCATTGATAAAAAGCGGGAATTTGATATAGAAAAGAAAGGATCATCAACACCGGAGCGAGAGACATGGGCAAGGAAAATCGACTTCATATTTTCCTGTGTGGGTTTTGCTGTCGGACTTGGAAACATTTGGCGTTTTCCATATTTGTGTTACAAAAATGGAGGAGGTATTTAAGGATTGAACCGTGTTCTTTACTCAATACATTGCAATTTTTTGCTTCAAACATGATAAATACACCTGGTTGAGATACAGTACAATATATTAAAAAACTAGTCTATCTGTCCCTCATATTTAGAGTAATACCGTTTTCTTGATTTTTGTCTAGGTCATATAGCGGATATAGATTAACGAAGGATGCCCCGTCATATCTGGTAGATATATTCACCTTAATGAAATTGAAATGCAACATACAAGAACCACGCCCCTCTTTCCAGAGTTATACCCCTTGCGTATTTACTTGTTTGCACACTACGTGAGATACTTCACTTATTATCTACAACAAACTAAAATCGTTTCCTATCCATGGTAATATGATACCTGTGATAAATATAGAGATTGATGTAAGGTGTGTCGCAATATCTTATTGTTTCATATACGCATGTATCATTTCGTAAGGTGATATGAAAACGTAAATTTGGAAATGTAGCTTACATCCTATCCATACATAAAGGAGAAAGATTGATAAATGCACGTCGTTGCTCTCAGAGTGATCATCTTCGTCTTGTGAAAAATTATGTATGTCAATTATAATTCCTTTGTAGTGCAATCAAAGATACAAGCAAGAAAAATATTATTGTCAAATCCAATAGAAAAAAAAACTTCATCTAGCAACTGATTTCCGTGATCATAGTTATAACGTATTGATATTATTGTATATAAATATACAATATTGGAGGAGAACGCATTGAACATTTTACTCTTCAGTAATTGATTTTTGATATTACTAAAGTGCTGTAATAATGACAGAATTCGAGTGTGACGTCATAATGGTTTTTACGATGTCATTTACTTGATGTGTCATAATGTACATTTAATTATGGTGCCAAAAGGTGTTGTGCTGGGCCATTCGCGATATGTCAATTACAGTCATACTCAAAATATTGTGTTAAAAGTACCACAGCCAAGTCGGTGTGTGTCAGGAGAGACAACTCTTACTGCTTTTTGCATAACGTTTTATCAGTCATAATTTGATAACAAAAACCTACGAAGACAGTTCCCTTTCCTATATAAAAAAATTGATACAATTGTTTAAAGTGTAATCTGATGCGATTTATCAAACTCAAATCATCTTTTCCAAGAAAGTTAAGTAAACATGACCATATGGCTCTCATTCCAGGTGCATTCTTGATCCCCTACTTGATTTTTCTGTTTGGGGGCGGAATACCTACCTTAATGATGGAGGTCGGTTTAGGTCAGTTCATGAGAAGAGGAGGGTTACATGCTTGGAACATATGTCCTCTATTTAAAGGTATGTTTAGACTTTCTAAATTAAATCCGATAAAGTGCGTCCACACACGTCGTTGTGTAGTATAGTGGTGACAATATGTACAGTATCTGTCCCATAACAGTATCACTTTTATCAACCGCAATATATTATACATTTATCTTCAACCAACGGTTCTATATTTTAACTGATTACATTGTCAGGGTTTTTACTGCGTTTGTAACGGAAGCGTGTCTCAATTAAATATTCCTTTCCCCCAAAGTATATGAGACCGGTTTATAGTATTTATCGTTTTACATCAATACTGATGTTCACTGTATTTATGATTAAGTCATTAACAATTGTGTTTACATCATTACAGGTATCGGTGTAGCTACCATTTGTGTTGACATTCTAATGAATGCCTACTACGTCATAGTACTAACCTGGACTGTATATTATTTCGTGCAAAGTTTAACATCGACATTACCGTGGTCCCATTGTAACAACCCATGGAACACACCAAGGTAAGGACTGGCAGATAGAGTCGCTGTCCACGAGCTAATTTATTATTGAGTCAAAAACATACACATATTAGATATTACAACTTATAAATAATGAGAAAAGTATAAATAAAATCGAACCACCTACGAAAAAAGTACGTCTTTGGTTTTACGACCAAACAAAAACATGACTTAGATGTATTTTTTAAACTCGTGCTTTAAACGCACACCTTTATATTGTATTTGTTTTTGGTTTGGTTTTATAAGTAGTAACTAAATATTTCCTTCCGTGGACACCATTTTACCGATATCACAGAGTAGCAATTCAAATTAGTTTCACACTTACGAAAAAAAGTATCTTTTTTGTCATTGATATTTAACATTTGACACCATATTCTTTCCAGATGTGCTTTACAGTCATCCGAGGAAACCCAGTGTTTAACGGGTAATAACTCCATTGACTTCAACACAGGAAATGCATCTGTCTTATCAAATGTTACTTCCGGTATAGGTAATTGCACAAACAGCAGCTTATTAACAGTAGATCCAGTGGTGGAATTTTGGGAGTAAGTAAATTATAGTTTATTTTAAACCTGAACCCTTTTACATTGAAATCCCGCTTTATTTGAAATGATTTTGATTCCCGGGCAAAGCATCTTTATCATTATCAATAATATAAGATTATAGCTGTGAAATTGAAACTCTTTTTCATTCATTGTTCATTTGAAAAAAAAAATCATTTCAATAGAACCTTTAACTGTAACTGCGGACTTGTGACTTTGAGAGACAAAATTATACAGATACCCATAAAAACATAGACGGCGTTATAGTAACTGATTGTTTCTTGACATCATTTTCCGGGAATCTGTATCATTTTGCAACTCAAGGTTACAGGACCGCATGATACCATTAAACATTCAGAAAAGTTTCAGTAAATGTTTCGATATGGTTGGTGTGAAAAATGGATATAAAGGACAAGTTCAGAATAAACAAAATAGTTTGTTTGTATGTCTTTGTACATTATATATCTATATAGGAGAAAAGCTCTGAGGATATCCGATGGCGTAGACGAACCAGGTGAAGTTGTATGGGAATTAGCGCTGTGCCTTCTTTTCATGTGGGTTGTTGTGTATTTCTGCGTCTGGAGAGGTGTAAAATGGACAGGAAAGGTAGGTATCTCTTCAAACCACACTTTTGGTAACAACCACATTGTATCTTATTGTATTGACAGTGCAAATTTCAATGTAAAACATATCTAGTTAATTGTGTAGATATTAACATGGAATTATCAATTTTCAAATATAACAGATCGTCGTTGGTACAACTTGTAAAGCAATTAATTTTTTGTAGTCGACACGTATTTCTAAATAAAACATACCTCTCTAGTGTTTATGGTTTTGAGGTTTTTTTTTTTATATATGATAGTTCAGGTAAACCGACAAAGATATCATAATGCAGTTAATATTTTGGAAACCTGAGTGACACCAAGTATTTTCGTAACAGATATAGTCTCTAAATACCTGTCGTCGGTCTTTCTATCAAATTTCTATACAATGTTTTCTCACGAACATCCTTATTACTTTGTTGATTTTACTGATCATTCCAATGTGTATCTGCAATATTTTTTTGTTCTGAAAGTTTTTATGAATTTAAGTTTAGAGTGTAAGTAAATAAAAATATACTTAAATAAGTCTGATCTGGGCCTAACAGAACATTTTTATGTCTACACATCAGGTGGTTTATTTTACCTCCACATTCCCATACCTTGTGATCTTTATATTGCTTATAAGAGGAGTGACATTGGATGGGGCAATAGTAGGCATTGAATATTATCTAAAACCAGATTTTGAAAGACTGAAAGATCCGCAGGTAAGATTTTTCATTTGGAAAGTATACTTGTAAACTCCATATATGTAAATTGCAAAGTAATTTGAGCATAATTATGCTACTTAAACTATACACACTGACAGACGTGATCACCTGAGTACACAAGTTATGGTTTTTTTATACAAAGAGTTTAAATTCGCATTTGTTTTTACAAAAAAGATTAAAGCGATATGAGCTGTCGTAGGTGAAACAATTTACATGCCCATTTTATAAAATATTTTATCGGATATATATCCCAAAGAGACCATCTGGTGGTTAGAATAACAAATGCATGCGTATAATTGCAACAATCTTGCATAACATAACCCGTAATATCATTTTTATCCACCATTAGTTTGAGCATTACAAATTAACTTTCGGTAATTATGACGAAGAATACCGAGTGCCCAATACGCACGTGCGATTTGCAGTTACTATATGCTCACGGATTTGACTGTGGACTCATGGCGGTTGTGACCGGTCGACAGGGGATGCTTACTCCTCGATGGCACCTGATACCACCTCTTGGTTTCCAGAGGTCCGTGTTTGTGCATTTTTACCGGATTTGTATCTATGTCATGGATATTCTATTGATTTATACTTTGGTATCTGAGAATTTTTATGTTATATTCTAATCACCCTTTGCATTCATTTTTGTACATCATCAATTGGTCTTTTCCGTCGTTTTAAAATATTCGTTTCTGAAATTACCCACATGTCGGGTAAATGGCGTGATCTCGTCCCATTTTTAAATCGTCCGATCGCATTCGAGGCTGTATTATTTATATGAACTGCCCAACTCCATCGGACATGGCGACACGACGCATAGTTTTAAAAGTTATGTTGTTTTGACTTTGGCAGTGTCAGCAATCATTTCATGATAATATTAAAGATTGGAAAACATCCTTTTAATGACCCAGTATTTTATTCATATATTCATCTGATTGGATTCAGGTATTTAAAATAGCGTTGAAAAGCACATTTTACATAACACTTTGCAATACAAAACACGTCCTGTATTTTAAAAGTAAACATTAAAAAGAAGCTATAAAATAGCCCGACCTTTAACATACGCCGATTGTGTAAAGGCCGATATTGCTGAGAGATCGAAGGTGGAAAGGACCGATAACCCCCTGACCCAGTTATGAAGCACATTTGATATGGCGAAAGAGTTTATCTAAAAGGTCATTGCATATGGAAATACAACCGGATTTTTTAAGGTACGGGGAAACTTAAATTCTAATAAAACAAATAATTTCGAAAAGAAGATATTTTACAACGTTTCACATGTTTGATAATACCATATATTTATATTTGAACACACATTTTATCATATTCTTAGTCTATATGTCATGGGACAAAAATATTGTGACAGCTAATATGTATATATTTATTTATTTAAGGGTTGTTTTTCATTTTTTTGAAAGCATTGAGTACAAATGCAATGGATTATTGGAAAAACAATTTGTGCAACATGAAGCGCATTTAATTTTTTCCCATAATCCATTGCATTTATACTCAATGCTTTCAAAAAATGAAAAACAATCCTTATATTTTTATATAATACCTTTTCTGTGAATCTTTAGTCAGCTGCTTACAAAATTTATTTTATGTAATTGGCTTTGCGGTGGGAGTTTTTCATATGACGTAACAGCTGAACAGCTGTGTGAGACGAGAAGTAGTTCCCCTTTTCTTTCCGGATATACAAAATGGAGTTCAGGTTTATTTTCTTATTTTCATATCATTTTGGTAAGAAATGTTATTTGAAAATATTCGTCTGCTTGGTAAACGGAAGATAAAATGTGTCAGAAGAGAATTGAAATGCAAATGGCCACGCCCATGAGTATGCTGTATAATGTAATTTGCGTTTGATTTCTGATATACCATAGCAATATTGAATGTGACTTACGAGAAGAGAGACAGCTAATATTCATTCATGACGACTGAAAGTAGCCATTTTATTTGACATTTTTTACTAATCAGCTGGGAAACTTGATGACAGATTATTACATAGGCCTACGTAAGTAGGCCTATTTCACACGGCCTGATTTCACACGATGCGAGTGACGAATTGTTTCTGATAGGAATATCCGGTGAAGGCAAAAAATCGACCTGTTTATCACAGATGCTTGACAAAGTTGCACTAGGCCTCTCTTTTTTTCTGTTGTAACTATGTAGCGAACTTTCATTTTTGCGGTCTGTGGCTTTGGTCATACCTAGATATATCGCAATATGGGCATGTAGACTGTACACTGTGGTATAGATGTATATTTTATCTTTCTTTCTGCGATTTTTGTTTTTTTTGTTTTGTGGTAATGTATGGCTTTTACGATTAAATAAATAAGCAGTAAATATGTTATATTCAATTCTTTATTGATTCATTCATGCATCCCTACGCCAAAATGTAAAGCGGTTAACCCTTCGGTCACGTGACAGCGTGTACTGACAAATCCAACACATCGCTTCATATACTTGCAATAAAGGGAATTGCAGTCGATATGTATATATATATATATATATATATATATATATATATATATATATATATATATATATATATATATATATATATATATATATATATATATATATATTGTACTGAGGCTAGCTTAGTATTGTCATCATACATTCATTGTCTTCATTATCTCACGTAACAGGTCTGGGTAGATGGCGGAACACAAGTTTTCTTTTCTTACGCCGTTGCCATTGGCGCTATGATCGGTCTAGGAAGTTATAACGTATTTCACAAGAATTTCTACAAGTAAGTTTATTTATAGCTTGAAATAAGTGATAATATAAAAAAGATTTAAAAAAATATGTTAAACTTGTTGTGTTATCACTGTATTATCGTCAGCCATAATACAGAGTGATTTATGCATCATAATGAAAGCGACACAGGAAAGGTTTTGTGATGAAGTTTTCACCTCGATTGCATTATAATGGGTTCCAAACTTGCACTTCCGGCTCAGATTTGACTGACATACCATAAGATCCAGAGTGATGAGAGAGAGAGAGAGAGAGAGAGAGAGAGAGAGAGAGAGAGAGAGAGAGAGAGAGAGAGAGAGAGAGAGAGAGAGAGAGAGAGAGAGAGAGAGAGAGGTGAAATTAATATTTTAATCGAAAGAATTGATGATAAAAAGGGTTTCTAAAATTAAAGTCATAATATACTGTTTCTTTTCAGGCATAATTTACAAATTAGATGACATAGTTTAGATGGAATATCTTTGAAATAATTTTACACACAATACGGGTCAGTACATCAAAACAAAATACATGTTTTTTATCACTATTTAGTGAAAAAAAAACATGTATTTTGTTTTGATGTACTGACCCAGTCATATTTTGAAAGTTTCAGCCAAATCAGATTCAGTGAGTGCAGGGCAACTTTGATAACATTTTGGTGATTACAGAGAATAGCTATGCCGATGTTAGCACTTTGATTCAAACGGATCTTCAAACGTCTGACGAACGAAAGCGCTAACGTTCCATTATTTGTTGGTTTTTTTTCACTGTTATATATGGGCATAGATATAATTATATAAGTTGTCTTTCAAACGTACCATTACGTCATTTTCAGAGACGTTTTGATCATATCGTGTATCAACAGTGGAACCAGTATTATCGGAGGATTCGTTGTATTTTCGGTTTTAGGATTCATGTCCGTGAAACAAAATGTGGACATTTCACTCGTGGCAGAGTCAGGTATATTTTTTTCAGTTTGTGATATCACTATTGACATCGTAACCTATTCATGTTTATGTTAAGTAGTATGTATCCTTTCACTATTCAAAACTGGAATTTGAATTTGAATGGTATTTTATACAGCACTTAACAATGGTACAGTTAAATGGTGGCTGCCAGTTTGCAAAGGTCGTGAGAGGACCCAGTGACATTCCATCCAGGAAGAGATATAAAACATCTCATATACCAAAGTATAAATTTTTAGGATGTCGAGTACACAGATACAAATCTGGTAAAATGAACACATACCTCTGGAAACCATGAGGTGGGATCAGGTGTCACGTAGGAGCAAGCATCCCCTGTCGACCGGTCACAGCCGCCGTCTTTCCGCAACTGTAAAATGACAACTTTTCGAACTTAGTTAGCTTAGGTTCCAATGGGACTCAAACACGCGCTGATTAGAGTTGAGCGACTTCATGGTTTAAAATACGATGCCCTAACCACTCGACTATGGTCTTGTCAAATTGTCATCGTAGTAGTATATTGAGTCCTGAACTTCTTTACGATTAATACTTTGATATCTGTATATCTTATAGGGGCATTAGGTGTAATTACCAATATATTCCGATTTTGAAAAACTATTACCACTTGTACTTAATGTACAATAACAAATAAGAGCTATACACAGACTTAAACAATCCTATATTCCTAAATATTTTAAGAAAATAGTGTTTAACATGAAATAATGAAATACTCCAAGATAAGCAGTATCAATACCGTCACCAAAACCAAAACTTGACAAAGAGAGCATGGCTTGTTTGTTTGTATTTTACCTTCGCCCCCCCCCCCCTGAAAACACCTTACAAAAACTGAATTATAGGATTTGAAGACGATTCATACTAAACTACTGCATTGAATATAGTATCCTTATGTAACATACATAGAAAATATTATAAACAAAATACCAAAGTTATAATGCTCAAGACGATCATTTCTGTCAATAAGACTTCAGCAATTGAGCTCCAATTTTAAATAGGTTTCCTCAAGTGAAAGTGGTATTAGACAAGGCCAAATAATAAATCTAAACGTATAATCAAAATTCGTCTAAGAGTAACCAGTGTAAAAAGATGGCTATCGCTATGGTACAATCTAACGTTAGTATTGTTAACTTTGACATTGTTTCCTATTTTACAGGACCGGGATTAGCATTCATAGCCTACCCGAAGGCAGTTACAGAAATGCCCTTGTCACCTCTATGGTCTTGTTTGTTTTTTCTGATGTTATTTATGGTCGGACTTGACAGTCAGGTAAGGCAACAGACATAGTCAGTGCCTTTAAAATGACATTCATTTCCCGAAAGACCGAACCCGACATTATGATGTAACAATTAATTGGCCCAATAAACATTTTGTGATTATGACGTCACAATCAAATGGCATCAAAATGCACATAAAGAGCAAAATATTGCGATTAATAAATTAAAGATAAACAGTAATTCAAATCACCAGGATATAGAATTAAGTAAGGAAATATTTCAATCAAAGTAACATTATATTTATTATTTCAGCTTGCAAGTGTATATAGTGTATATAATGAGTATCAATATAGCAGACAGTATGTTCTCGAGTGAGATATATCGTATATACCCCGAAATTTGAATTTGATGTCAGGTCTCACTGTTACTGCCTACACTATAATACAAAAGTTATTTTGGAAGCGAAAAGAAGGAAAATAAAGTCAACATTTCAAATATTCTTAAACAACAAATATACACTATATTGTCTACAAACAAAGAAAAAAATCCCCCAATCACTTTGGAAGCCTAATCAAAATATATGATGCAATAGAATAACATACATTACTAGCAACAAATAACTGTAGATCATACCAGCAAATAATCCGGTGCAGTCAAGGTACATGTATCTTCTCAAAAAATGGCAGTCATCTAAAATAAATAAATAAATAAATAAATAATAAGATAAGTTTACGTGTAAAAAAACTATTATTATTATCAAAGAAAAACGGAAAACAAGATTTGATATTATTTCACTATCAGTATAATAAACATTACTATACACATTTATTTATACGTAATTGTATGGATAAGTATACAATATACTTATGTATGTATGTTTGTCTACAATGTATATGTACAAGGTGCGCACGCGCGCGCACGTGTGTGTGTACATATGACATATGTATGTTCATATATTCAAATATGCTTCCACATGTGTATGTCTGTATGTCTGTACATGCACGTGTATGGGAATATAGATATGTATGTATATGTGTGCAAACATGTACATATGTATAGTAGGGTACGCATGTGTATGTATATGCGAGAGCACTATATGAGCTTATACAATCCATTTTTATATAAAAAATATATTTTGTGCTTGCTAATACATGTGCATATGTAAATAATTAGACATATATATATATATATATATATATATATATATATATATATATATATATATATATATTATATATATATATATATATATATATATATATATATATATATATATATATATATATATATATATATATATATATATATATATATATATATATATATATGCGAATGTAGGTATGTATGTATACATGTACATATACTTATAGGTTTGTATGCATATGTATGTCTCTGTGTCTGTATGTATGTATATGAGTGTATATGTATTTATAGACAACTGTATCCAAGGTGAGCGGATATATATTTGTTTATATATATATATATATATATATATATATATATATATATATATATATATATATATATATATATATATATATATGTTTGATTGTACAATTGTGCATGTAAGTAAATTACATGCATCATTATGTATTAAGTAAAAAATATTACTAACAAATGTAAATATTTTGAGTACCGAAACTATAAACAAGGTTCCATTTAGTGTCATCATAAAAATACCAAAAGTAATTCAGAAAAAGTATATTAAAGAACACTTGTCTAACATGTGTGCTCAATTTCTACCGCCAGTTGGTAAAAATCATTATGTTTCCAAATTTCTGTCGTTGTGAATATAAGCACTCTCTCATATAAAATATACTCCTTCCAGATTCCAAATATACATTTCTTTAAAATGAACAGTACCGATTAATGTCCTTCAAAAACGTTTGCTAACCACGTGGTGTTTCAGACCATTTTCACAAAATTTTCGTGCACTCTACGGTAAATGTGACAACAAATTCCATGTGGTCATAAACACGAAATGCATCAAGATGTTTTAAATATGCACTAATCGGAACCTAAAACGGAACATCAATGTTCCGGTTTATAAACATGCATATCTCGATGTACTTTCATATTTATATTCACTTTTTCCAACCAGAGGACCCTTGGCACCGCTGGTGGGGAATATAAAGAGGGCCTCCGCGGAGGTATTACCTCCACTTTATGTCATAACATTGAATAAATTTATTTTAAAAAAAATGTCAATATGAACGTATATAGTATAATGATTTGCTGATGATGTTATTGTCAACATATTTTAGTCTGTAGGTTGCGGGTCTTATACCATGCATTTATCGACACTTTAATTTGTTACCACTATACTTCAGATTGTATGAGTGGAATCTAATGACATGTATTTATCGACACTTTAATTTGATTCCATTGCATTTCAGTTTATAGGTCTTGAGTCTAATGTCATGTGTTAATCGATTCTTTTTTTTAATTGCTGTATTTCTGTTTGTAGGTGTCGAGTGTAATGTCATGCATTTATCGACACTTTAATTTGATACCACTAGGTTTCAGTTTGTAGGTGTCGAGTGTAATGTCATGCATTTATCGACACTTTAATTTGATACCACTAGATTTTAGTTTGTATGTGTCGAGTTTCATATCATGCATTTATCGACACTTTAATGTGATACCACTAGGTTTCAGTTTGTAGGTGTCGAGTGTAATGTCATGCATTTATCGACACTTTAATTTGATACCACTAGATTTTAGTTTGTATGTGTCGAGTTTCATATCATGCATTTATCGACACTTTAATTTGATGCCACTAGATTTCAGTTTGTAAGTGTCGAGTGTAATGGCATGCATTTATCGACACTTTAATTTGATACCACTACATTTTAGTTTGTATGTGTCGAGTTTCATATCATGCATTTATCGACACTTTAATTTGATGCCACTAGATTTCAGTTTGTAGATGTCGAGTGTAATGGCATGCTATTATCGACACTTTAATTTGATACCACTACATTTTAGTTTGTATGTGTCGAGTTTCATATCATGCATTTATCGACACTTTAATTTGATGCCACTAGATTTCAGTTTGTAGATGTCGAGTGTAATGGCATGCTATTATCGACACTTTAATTTGATACCACTATATTTCAGGTTGTAGGTACCGAGTCTGATGGTATACATTTATCGACACTTTTATTTGACATCACTATATTTGTCTGTAGGTTGTCAAGTCTACCTTCATGTATTTATTGTCACTAATTATATACCATTATATTTCAGTTTGTAGGTGTCGAGTCCCTGGTTACGCACTTTGTTGATGTCTTTCCCGGTTTTCTGTACAAAAAGAAGGGGAGAATGATCTTTAACCTTTTCTACTGTGCGTTGTCATACGTGCTGGGTTTGACCATGATAACGGAGGTAAATGTTATTTCGATTCCTAACTATCTGTTCTTATAATGTCTTACTTACGAAGCAATGTGATATTTTAAAGTTAATTATCATAGATTAATCGATATCTCTATACTGTAATATACTATGTGATTACACATTTTATTGGTTTTACTTTATGCAACTATTATTTTAAAAGAAGCTCAAACTACTGCGCCTAAAAACTTAACCTTGCCTTCCCGAAAAATCTCTGTCAACGTCTCGATTTTTGCCAGATTCTGACAAAATATAAATATACTCCAGATATTGCTCTTTATCAGCTATTTGCTTTGTCGCATAAATCTACAGTACTGATATAGAATAAAATACTAGTTGAGGCGAAAAATACTTTTAAAAATGGATATAAATATAGGGACTGTATTTTTGGGCAACCGTATCCTTACTCTGAGTAATTTGGTTTTTATATTCATTCTGTGAGTTACATGACAACGTATTTTGGAAATTTTATCTAGACTTTGACAGAGATTGATCGAGAATGCAAGGACCGACAACTCTATGTAAGATATTGAAAACAAAACTTCACTTCAACTCTGATCGATATTATTTGATTAGACTATGGGATGTTATTGATGTTAAGGAACTGAATTTATACTTATCATTCTGAAAATTCCATTTTCAATATCTTATTTTTATTTTGTATTTTTTTGGCCTTGTATTATACCACTTTTATTTTAGAATTATATTTAGTCTTATAGACACTAACGATCGTCTTAAAATATAATTTTGGTATTATGTTTATAATAATCTATTCGAAAAGGAACGATCTCTAATTAATGTAAAAACAAAAATATAGGATCTGGTATCACAGAAGAGTAAATACATATTGTTGTTTACCCTCGTGCTACAATGGCATTGTGGTTATTTGCTTAATGTCTCAAACACTACATACTTTCGGATTTATATTTTGATCAATGAAAAAGAGGCATCTGCGCATTGTACTTTATGTCACATACCAAAACATCAGTTTATGCGACATGGAGTCCAAGCCGACACCCAGGATATACGTACCTTTTCATGTTTACAATTTACCCATCATAATGCATTGATTGATTCTTTTAGGGAGGGATGTATGTATTCCAATTATTTGATTATTACTCTGCAAGTGGCATGGTTCTTTTGTGGCTGTGTTTTTGGGAGGCTATAGTTATTGGATGGGTGTATGGTAAGTTAATTCGTAAAATAGTAAATATGTACTTGCAAGTCGTTATACATTATGGATGCCATATTTTAGAATAACAGTTAAAGTCAAAAGTTAAAAATGTGAATGCAGCTACCACGAAAGTAGTTGAATTTTTTTGTAAAAAAATCTGTTAAGGAAAAAGTATTTGACGTGCATTTGTCCAGTTGTCCATCTTAAGTATAATATGTGCGACTTTTTCTAATCTACCATTAAAACTTGCTGCTACATGGTAGCTGAGCATAAATAAAAAAACTTTATTAACCAACACAGTAAAGTATTGCCCAAACAAACATGGTTATTTAGAATCGAAACAGTACATATAACATCAAACAGGGCATTGTTACAGGGTCGATATATGAATTAAACTAGTCATGACGAAGCGACACACAATTCAAGATGGCTGATCAATAAGCATCAGGTACAGGCAATCAATTTCATGAATGTTTGAAATAAACTATGGGTAATTTTCTGAATTTATATATACATACAAGCAAAATAGTATTAACATAAGTCTTTTCGCTTTTGAGATGGCTAATAAATTCAATAAAAATATATGTTTTCATAATGTCCCTGTTATATGTCCTCCGCCACTTATAATGGCCCCGGATGTAGACGTTGTCTCGTGTTATTACAGTCATCGTCGCTACATTACTTTTATAGTGTGATAACAATTTGCGGTATATTCATTCGCTATATCCATGGTGTTGATAAATCTAAGTTTGAATTTAGTAACCAGCGAATACTGTAATTAATAGAATTGAAATATTTGATAAAATGATATTTGTTATGCTACATGGCGATTTCTGGAACCAACAATCGTGCCAGTAAGTGAATAGATCGTAAATTAAAATTCGTGGAATTAATTAAACCCCTAAACGGTATCGACCTTTACAACACCCAGTAATTAATACTATAGTCATGCACAACATTTTAACTCTTTGTTGTTGTTTTCTCTGTAGTTATCGGAAATTAGTTTAATTTATTTTTGTTTACTTAAAAAGGTGCAAATGAATTTGACAACGCCGTTGAAGTAATGATCGGACACAAAGTAAACATTTGGTTCAAAATATGTTGGAGAGTTATAACCCCTGGTCTCTCACTAGTAAGTATCATATATCAAGGCGTTGTGTTATTCATAATCAGTGTTTAATGATACAAATGTTGGAATTCATCAACATCCATGTGAAAATTGCATTGGGTCATATCCAACGTAAATAATACGATTGAAGGACTCGTGGAAAGGGGCATTAGCTGTATTTAGCTCATCTGAACCGAAGGTTTAGTTGATCGTTTCTGATCACCTTGTGTCCGTCTGTCCGTTAACTTTTCAATTTTTCGACTTCATCTCCAAAACTGCTGAAGAGATTTTGATGAAACTTCATACTTCAGGTCCTGTATCAAGTTTGTTCATTTCGGCCAGATCTGCCGAGGGGTGGATCCAGGATGGGGCAAAAGAAGCCTCAGGTGGTACCTTCTTTGCAAATCTTCTCCAAAACTGTTACATGAATTTAAAATTAATTGTATCTGAGTGATCTAAATAGATGTATGATTAAAGTTTCTTAATTTCGTAGAAATCGGAAAGTAATTTTTTAACGCGTTTTAGACATCTTTTTAAACTTTGCAAATTTCATTCATTTCTGTATGCATTCTTTGATTTTCTCCCAATTTATTCATTCTGATGCATTCATTTTATGTGCTGTACATTAAATTAGGTAGAGAAATCTTTTCCTGAAAGAATTTCTCAGAAATATAATTTTATGATTGTTTCGTGAATTTTTAAAAATACAAAAAAATTAGGGGGAGCATTATTTCACACTCGCATCTTCATGAAAGCCTCTGAAGTAATTTTGACAAAACTTTCAAAGCAAGCACCCATGTCCTCCTACCAAGTTTGTATTTTGTTGATAAGATCGACTCAGATGTGAATCCAGGGTGGGACGAAATAGCCCTTAGAAGGTACCCCTCTTTGAACATCTTTTCCAGAACTGTAGCATCGATTGGAAACTAATTGCATCCGATTGATTTACGAAGATGCACGACACAATTTCCTGGTTTTAGAATAAATAGGTAAATTAACTTTTGACATGTTCTTTTCCAACTTTATCATTTTCATTCACATTTAATTCTCCTCCACCCCAGCCTTACTATTTGCATATTAATATCACAATGGACCTGACCTCATTTAATATATATATATATATATGTTTTTAATTATACATCCAGTACAAGTAGTAAAAAAGTAGAAAAAATAGTAATATTTTGTGTAAACACAGCTAAAGCCACTTAAATGTAGGTATACTTGTATATTATTATTACACCTGAAATGTAATTGCTCTCT
The DNA here is from genome assembly GCA_030159075.1 of Atrina japonica. NCBI lineage: Eukaryota > Metazoa > Mollusca > Bivalvia > Pterioida > Pinnidae > Atrina > Atrina japonica. The sequence goes on from BROG01001126.1 coordinate 109,043, forward strand.
CTCTCTCTCTCTCTCTCTCTCTCTCTCTCTCTCTCTCTCTCTCTCTCTCTCTCTCTCTCTCTCTCTCCATATATATATATATATTCTGAATGTAAAAAATGGTGTGTTTCCACTGCTGCAGACTGTAAAATGTGATAAAGTACGATGGAGAAGCGTAAATCGCTAACGGTCACGTCTGCGTTAAATAGGTTTAACAAGGTCATTTAACAGTCACATCCACCAGAAATATGTTAGGCTGGGCAATTCAACAGTCACACACATCTATCCTGACTAGGTTCAAGGATGCTATTAAACGGATACATCTACCCTGAATAGGTACAACAGGTACATACGCCCTGGTCAGGTCTTACACACTAGAAGTATTCAATTCATTTGTGAATCTCACAGGTTCATTTTCGTAATTTATATTACCCTGATCTATTCATTATGAAACAAGAACTGCCACATCCAAAAGTTTCAGATTTAGAAACATACAAAATGTACTTGGACAACAAACGGAACTCCGTAATTGACTCTACACTTATAATAAGAAAATTCAACTGTAAGAAAAGCTTAATATTGATTTTATTCCAAACGATTTTATCAAAATATTCCAGGCATTGTTCTTGTTCCAAGTTATAGAGTTTGCACCATTGACATACAACATTGTCTATATATACCCGGATTGGGCTCAAGCTATGGGGATATTGATGGCGGCTGTATCGATGGTATGCGTACCCATTGTATTAGTGTACCAACTTCTTCACGGACGACAAGGGACCATACTAGACGTAAGCTTGTTCAGTTTCTTCTACTTGCCTATATGTCTGCTAGTCACCCGGATGTATGTATGTATGTATGTATGTATTTATCAAGGGACCATACTAGACGTAAGCTTGTTCAGTTTCTTCTACTTGCCTATATGTCTGCTAGTCACCCGGATGTATGTATGTATGTATGTATGTATGTATGTATGTATTGTATGTATGTATGTATGTATGTATGTATGTAATGTATGTATGTATGTATGTTTGTATGTTTGTATGTATATATGTATGTATGTATGTATGTATGTATGTATGTATGTATGTATGTATGTATGTATGTATGTATGTATGTATGTATGTATGTATGTATGTATGTATGTATGTATGTATGTATGTATGTATGTATGTATGTTTGTATGTATGTATGTATATATGTATGTATGTATGTATGTTTGTATGTTTGTATGTATATATGTATGTATGTATGTATGTATGTATGTATGTATGTATGTATGTATGTATGTATGTATGTATGTAGGTAGGTAGGTAGGTATGTGTACGTGTGTGGGAGCATGTGTACGCGTGTGTACGCATGTGGATATGAATGCAATCGATACTGATCATACATATATTGTACAATTGTACAGAGGACATTATTTTGTGTAATTGCAGAGATTGAAGCAGGCAATAAAACCTGTGTATGGAGCCGATCATCCTTACAATGCATCGAAATCTACAAATATGGATTCAACAAAACTTTGAACAAGTGAAAACAAAACGTATATCCATATATATCACCTTAAAATGTATCAATCGTAATATCTGTGTAAAGAAAGATTGTATAAAACATTTATTTCCTTAGAAATAAGAAGTTTAATGCACTTATCCTAACCCTATATACGCCATCACTTGCTCTGGATATGGGGAAAATTATATCTAACAGGCTGGAGGCAATTAGTGTCATTGGATGACAGTACAACGATATCAAATAAGGAAACTTAATGTCAATGCATTCCTGTCAGTGAACATTAGTATTTGTGCGGCGATTAACATTTCAAATTTCACATTATTTTACATTTAATGAATTCCCAAAGGCGGAACTCGGAAAATAAAAGAAGCATGAAACTAAAGACTTTTTTTATTCGGAAATATAAACCTTTATCAAATGTAATGTAATTATCTACTGTAATATAATTATAGTCGCCGCAATATTTTAGAAACCTCTGCCAGATAACGTCATATTGTATTGTTATTATTATGTGTTCATGTGTAACTATGTCAAACTCAGAGAGAGAGAGAGAGAGAGAGAGAGAGAGAGAGAGAGAGAGAGAGAGAGAGAGAGAGAGAGAGAGAGAGAGAGAGAGAGAGAGAGAGAGAGAGAGAGAGTTAAATATGTAATCTCCTGCCTCACGAGATGTAATAAACACGTTATTCAGAAACAATTGTCAAATATTCTATTTATTACATTTTCCAGTTAAGTTTCGTCAGGCCCTAGATTTAGACTGCCTGGTTTTCTTAACAAGTCTACTGTACGGCTTGTGAAATTTAACTCAAATACATAACTTGACTGCGACTATGCATTTGAAGCTTCTGAAAAAGTGTAATTATTGTGTAGATTAAGTTTAAGTATCATTCATTTACTTTTTATAATATTGAGGCCTGGTGAGTTGGTAGGTTACGACAGAATCTGAAGCTGGCTTTCCTTTTATTTCCATTGAGAGCTCACACATAATATACAGAGCAGATCCCGATCCGCTATTAAAATCTAGGGGCAATATCTGAAATCCTTCGCCACAACTGGCCATAAAATCATCAAGATCCTAAATATAATTCCTTTAATTAATATTACCTTAAAAAATGCAGTTACACTGGTCCCTTTATGAGAAATATGTCTCAAAGATCATGCCAAAGTTAGACATGGACAGCAAACTCGCTTCGAAGTTTGCCCAATTCGATGTTCATTTTCTGTACTGTATCTCCAGTGTCACTGAACTTTTTCAAAAACTGTTGACGTAGATAGTGGATGCATTAAACATTTCCACTGCCTTTCGACCACTTAAGCATACTCCATCTAAACATAATATCGTCTGCTTATTAGTTGAGACTTTGCGGAGCCATTTTGTTTAGCTTCGATACGGCGTTATAAATAGCTCATGAAAATCCCTCATTGATGCGTCATATCTAAAGTACGTGTTCAAAAGTTTTTACCACAGATCACCATTTATTGGCATTTGCTAGCAAATGTGATCAGTTTATAATCAATCATTGAATCGACAATTATCATTACATTATAGATGGGATTAATTAATCGGATTTTCATCAGTGGCCTGGCACTGTATTGTGATTCAAAATATAGTAAAATCAATGAAAATAACACTGAAAGATAACAGTGAAAAAGAAAGCTTTTATTTAATTGATAAATTTAATAAAAAATTAATAAATATATATATTCCGCCATTAACAGGAGTAAAAAGATATATCTAACGAACATCATGATATTACATATTATTATAAGAATAAACACATTCACAGATCTTTTTAAATTTCTCTTATACGAAAACTTATAATTATGATTTAATATCGTTTATGACTTCGAAAAATTAATATACAAATCTATAATTCATGCATTGGGGTATTGTGATAAGAACGTGGGGCAGGTCAGGATGTAACGATAAAGGACAAATAGATGCAATAGCAAACGATATAAGTTAAATGTACTAAAACATGCAAGTGCATTCCATTTTGTGTATGAGAGTGCATATAATTGAAAAGATTTAACCCTTGACCAACAATTTCACCTTGAGTACCCCATGACATCGTGAAAAATATTGGATTAAATAGCTTGGCACTGCATACCCCTATAGCTGTAATGATAATATACAAAGTGTAGGCAATCTATCTAGTCCACAGTGTAGGAATAACAGTGTGATGGAACGTGTTAATTCTAACTTAAGATGTAAGCGAAGTCACGAACATCGTTCATACAACAGACCTACACTGTGGACTTGATAAAATGCCTACACTTTGTATATTATCATTACAACCGTAGGGGTATGCAGTGCCAAGCTGTCACTTTTTCATTTCTTTTACTTTTAAAATTGGGTCTTCATCACATTCGCGGCAAATGTTCTAATCCATTTACACTTCTTAATGAACTTTTTGAAGAATAAAAAATGAACCCCTACACGGATTCATCAACTCCGGAATACACACTAAACTCCTTTATAATGGACATTGCTTATCACAGACTGTTCAAGCCTACACGCGTTACAAATGATAAATGTTCTGAATAGAAACGTCTTTTCCTTAAACTTAAATATAGACGCTTTAAACATTGGCAATGTTCTAAATCACAAAAACAATTTAGTCCTGTGTTCCGCCATATTTTAAAATGAATACCGTATTACGCTCTTTTGATATATCTACAACCGACATTGATTTTGAGCAACCATATTTATATTGGATACCTAAATTTCACAAAACCCATATGAGCAGAGGTACATATCAGGGTCCAGCAAATGTTCTACTAAACCTTTATCTTTACTCCTTACCAAGATACTGACATCCGTTAAGGAGAGACTTCAGCAATACAGTACAGTTGCTTATTCCAGAAGTGGTGTAAATCAGATGTGGATATCATTTAGAAACTTTGAAGGAACACAATTTTTTTCAAATTCACAGCATCAAGACAAATTACTTTTCTACTCTTTACACAACAATTCGACATAAAAAATTAAAAGATACATTTTAGCACCATAAACAAATGTATTTTTACACTGAAGGTCGTACTCGTGAATTTAAATATCTAGTGATTGGTTTTCATGATACTTATTTTGTCCAACACCACTCCGATTCCACACATAAATGCACTGAAGTCGATATATAAAAGATGCTGGAATTTCTAAATTCAATATATTTGTAATGTTCGGAGACGTGGAATTTCAACAAAATATCGGCAGTCGTATGGGAACAAATTGCGCCCCTTCATTGGCTAACTGCTCCTTTATTCACACGAAACAGAAGAAAAATCTAGGGGTGTCTTTTAATTTGGCATTTATATATATGAACGACGTTTTGTCGGCTAATAATGACAAGTTTCATACTTATGTCAATGCGATATATCCGAGCGAACTAGAAATTAATGATATAACAGAATCATGCTCACACGCTTCATAATTAGACAATTTACTTACTATAGACACAGACGGGAAATTAATAACTAAGCTATACGACAAACGCGACGATGTCGGTTTTCCCATCGTATATTTTTCACATTCATGTCGTAATATAAAACATCTCAAATACCAAAGTATAAATCTTTAGGTCAACAGCATATGGAGTTTATATTTCACAGATGATCCGATATGCCAGGAGGTTTCCAACATATGAACATTTCAGATACAGATGTAAACTTCTCACTGACAAATTATTGACACAGGGATATCGAAAACTGCGTTTGATGTCAACGTTTCGCAAATTTCACGGTCGGTTTAATAGTCTTTTTCGCGATTACTCTGTTTCACTAAGTGGAATGTTCAGTTGCTTGTTCGTTGGCGGTTGTTGAGACGTCTGTACCAGTTGCGACGAGGATTCGTTCTTCTCGTATTTCATTTGGAATTGACTGTGGACTCACGGCGGGTGTGACCGGTCGACAGGGGATGACTATTCCTTCATGGCATCTGATCACACCTCTTGGTTTCCAGAAGTCCGTGTTTGTCCATATCAACCAGATTTGTATCTGTATCCTGGACATCCTGAAATGGACATTGACTGTGTTTTAAAAAAAGCATTTCATTTTACTTTTCACTACTTAGAATGGTAAAAAATACCAAAAAAGAGTTATACACATGTATAATAATTATTTAAGCCTTATGAATTTTGTGAAAATTGCATGGGAATCCAATGTTTGGCACTTTTTCACTTGCAATTGATTAACTTAACCTTACTTTTTGTATATGAATAATACACTGGATCTGACCCTATTTTCACAATATATATATATATATATGGTTTTTATACCTGTGTATAGCTCTTATTGTACACCAAGAACAAATAGTAAAAGTAGAAGAACATTAAATAATCAAATAAATACAGCTAATGTCCCTTGAAGATTTATACTTTGGTATCTGATATTTCTTTTATATATTTTTTTTTTTCAGTTTTGTAATATCGACGATATTAGAAAAGAACGTCAAAACATATTAAGACACCCAGTCTTTAAAGTGACGTAAAAACAACTGAAAAATGCAAGTGAAATAATATATCGATAAATCGATATTGTTATATGTGTCCCATTATCTGTACATGAAATAAATTTATTATTACAAAGTAACCTAGGAATGTGTGAATTGTAGATATAGTATAAATAATTATCTATGTAAGATAACAAATGGCTTCACGCACAATCTTGCCTCAAATTGATACTGTACGTATGACCTATGTACTACGTTATTGTCAGAACGAGCACCTGTTTTCGTATCTATATGACAAAAGTCAAATAATAGATGAAAAGTCACGAATGTGTGATAGTTTGACATACAATTCAATCTTAAAATGTCTAAATATTGGCCATACGTAAGTTTTTCTTCTGGTATCGGATACAGTAACATAACAAACCTAACGAAAATGCAATACTTGATTGTCTGCCAAAATGGTATGATATTTTGTAGTGACATTCTCCTGTCTGTTATATTTAATATAAAACTATATTATTTGAGGCTTTGTCTGTGACAATTACATATAAGTCATGTAATCTATCCTGTTCAGTTACTAATTCTGGATCACTAAATACAGAGGGATAACGTGTTTTCATAGTTTCTTTAAGTTTTCGAATACGACATTTTATCAACCATCGTACAACTGTTTACAACTGAAACAACACAGAAATTTGTTTATGGCTGATACACGGCTAAATACATTTGAACCGTCCTTCCATCAATGTAAATAAACATTTGAAATAGTATTATCTCTATATCATTTCAGCTAATTAATTGAAATCAATTGATCGTTAGAATACTAGCATTGACAGTACTATTTGTTTGTCAACCGTTGTTATATGTATAGGTTAATGTATTAGAAGCGGAAGTAATATTTTCATGTGATTCTATGAGTTCAAAGACCTATGAAATATAAACTGGATATCCCGATTTCACAAGAGATTACATTTTGCGAAATTAATGCAATTAAAGGCTTAATATCAAAATAAATGTGCATAAATTGTATAAATATTATAAACATAATATCAAAGTTAAAATGCCAAAAACTATCGTTTCTGTCAATTAGACTTCATCAGTTGAGCTCCAAATTAAATAGATTTTGTAAAGGGAAAGTGGTATACTACAAGGCTAAAATTATATATGTAATTGCATAGCCAAATCCGTATAAGAGTAACCACTGTAAAACGAGGACTATCTTAGCTTTTGAATAATATAGATTGTGTTGTACGTGCGACATCTTTCTGTAGTAAGAGATTATCAGCTGGTACATTCGAACATGCGAAGTCCGAAAAAAGAAAAACATAAGACTGCATGGCATCGCAAACAAATGCATATTATTATCATTTAGAACAATGTTGCCAAAACGGAGATATTTTTGCTTCTGTTTGAAAACATGTTTCACATTGTTTCTTGCAACCCACGAAATCCATTATTCAAACGTAGACTAAATGAGAAATACATAACAGTCTTTGTCTATTTGAAAAGTCATAGAGGTAAGAATTGCTCAGTTGGTAGAGCGCCCTATCTTCGACATGAATGTTTCTGGTTCGATCCCCGGTCGTGCCAGATTTCCATCTCCTGTGCGTACAACTCTATGCCTAGATGGAGGGTAACTGACTTTCGTCAGATTGTACAAGTACAAGTGTATTGGTAATCAAAAAGTTGTTGGAAACAAGAACCACTCAAGGAAGGTCATGATCGGTGTAATTACCTTGTTAACGATTTCTTTGCTTCACTAAATGAAGTAAAAATGAAGAAGTACCAATCAATAATCAAAACTCAAGTCCATTATAAATGAAAGATTTATACTTTGGAATCTGATATATTTATGTTTGGTTACTATTTATTCTATAAACATCGACATGGACATGGACATCTCAGATACCACATTATAGATTTTCAGGATGTACAGGATTCATATACAAATTTAGTGAAAATTTGATGAATATCGACCTCTGGAAATCCAGAGTCGAGATCAGGTGCCACGGAGGAGTAAGAATCCCCTATTGACCTGTCACATCTGCTGTGAGTAAAATTCAAATGAAATAAGTGAGTACGATTCCTCTTCACATTTAGTTCAGACGATTTCACAACCGCTATTTAAACAGGTAATTCAACATTTCCAAAGTTTTCTAAAGCTACGATAGTCATCTTTTTACAGTGGTTACTCTTAGACCGATTTCGGCTATACGTTTAGATTAATTATTGGACCTTGTATGATATCACTTTCTCTTTAGAAAATACATATACATTTTAAATTGGAGCTCAACTGATGAAGTCTAATTGACTTGGGCATTATAACTTTGGTATTGTGTTTATATTCATTACGTAAATCAGAGTAATAAGAAACAAGATCACTATACCGACCTTGACATTTGCGGAACATTGACATCAGACATACAACATAAATAGAGGATATTTGACAATTGTTTTTGAATTACATGTTTTTTACATCTCGTGCGGCAGGATAATACATATTTAACAAGAGATGTAATAAACGTGTTATTCAAAAACAATTGTCAAATATTTTATTTATTTCATTTTCCAGTTAAGTTTCGTTAGGCCTTAGATTTACCCAATTTTCTGTACGAGTAAACTACATGTAGTCTACGGCTTGTGAAATGTAAACAAACCATGTTTTGACTCAGGGACTCAGATATCTTTTTAAAAACTTTTGAACTGTCGACCAAGATAGTTGATACATTAAACAATTCCAATGCTTTTTAGTCGAGTCTGTGTGGAGCCATTTTGTTTAGCTTCGATACGGCGTTATAAGTAACTCACATGAAAATCCCTTCTTGATACGTCATATCTACAGTACGTGTTCAAAAGGTTTTACCTTTTATTGACATTTGGTGATCAATTTATAATCAAACAATAAATTGAAAATTATCATTACATTATAAATAGGATTAATTAATCAGATTTTCATTAGTGGCCTGGCACTGTATTTTGATTGGCTTAATGACAAATATCATAATTTTCATTAAGCCAATCAAAAATACAGTAAAATCGATAAATAATAACAATGAAAAATAAAGCTTCTATTTAATTGATAAATCTAATAAAAAATGTAATGAATGTATATATATATCTATCTATCCATCCATCTATTAAGCCTATTGTATTTGAAAAATGTCAGCATTTGAGATCATTATCATATATACTTTATCGTATTCTGATGGGCTAAAAGTTTCGAATAGCCATTTGTACTTCCTTATTATAATTTGCATGATATTTCGTATAATGCCTTAATATCCGAGTCATGATAATTTAACAATTATTAACATATAAAAGTATCACTTTCCATTGTAGATCAACTATTCAGCAATCGGAAGTAAGTTATTACAATTTTTTTTTTAAATTGCAACGTAATATGTACGAAAACCTTTAGAAGTTATGAATAGTCCATACTTTCTTATTCCGAATTCCATTATGTAATCTAATTACAACGAATATGGGTGACTAAAAATGTCATAACGTAATGTGCTGACATTTCTAACAGTATAAAATTCAGCTAACAATGCTGCTTCCGTCAAAACCGAGAACAAGTGCAGACGCAGATACAAAAATGAAGAGATTCGTGACTGTTATCATTGTACTGATTGGTTGTAAGTATATATGTTAAAACTATAAAGGAAGAAAAAAAACAGCATTTCGGTTCAATTTTACTTACAGGTACAACGACGACGTCCTGTCTACATGCAATGCAGGATTTCAAAAATACTCGACCAGATATACCCTATTGAGTTTGAGATCAACGAGACAACATAGAGCAACACATCTGCTTCTTACCTAGATTTACTCCTTTCGTTTGGGAAGGGCGGACCACTTCATAACCCCTATATAACAAACGTGAGGATTTCAATTTCCATTCTTCTCCTGCCAATGGCGTTTTCATTTCACAACTCATAAGCTATGCCAGGGCATGCTCTCCTTATGAATGTTTTATTTTTGGGGCGAAACGACTCACCAATAACCTATTCACACAGGAGTACATTGTTGAACAAAAAGAAGTTTCATGGTCGATATGGGTATATTGTTAAACAATATGAGACCCCAAAAGTTGGTCTGTTTTAGGGATAATCAGCCATTTGTATAAAACGACACCACATTGCAATAGAAATGATCGCCATACGTTCGTTTATGACCAGAATTTAATTTCATTCGCTTACATTATAGATATTTGCTTTGCAATAACGAATGCCAAAGTTAAATAAAACTGATTATGGGTTTGTTAGAAAACATATTTTTATGGTTCTGCGATGATTTGAGCGAGCCTATAAGTTCTATTTGTTTTCAAACTTGAAGCCTCTTCAAAGGATCGAGCTCCCTGCCAAGATTGGTTGAAATTTGTATAGATGTTCCTGAGAAGAATTTGTTCAAATAGAAATCTTAACGGACGGTCATAGCAATTTCTCACTTGACACTTCGGTACTATAGTAACCACTGAATGTAAAAAATATTGCGGAAATCATATTGACATCGTGGGCATGATCAAGTTAAACTGTGTACACAATCAAATTAAACCATGCGCACAACCGAGTTAAACTGTGGTTACAATATAACAAAAATGTGTGCACAATATAATTAAACTGTGATTACAATATTACTAATCTGTATGCACAATATAACTAAAGTGTGCCCCCGATGTAACCAAACTGTGCGCTTAATGAATTTAAACTGTGCACGCAATTTGGTTAAACTGTGCGCACAATATAGCTAAACAGCGCACGATATAGATAAACTGTGCACAATATGACTTAACTGTGCGCACAAAATAATGACTGTTAAAATTATGCATAAAATATAACAAAACTGTGCGCCAATATAACTAAACTGTGTACACAATATAATATTTGTTAGTAAAATGTGTATGCAATATAAACTAACTGCTGCGCACAATATAATATTTCTTCAATCTGCGCACAATATAATATAATATAATGCTGTATCGTATGTATACAAAGATTTGAACTATCTCTCAGCTTAACAAATGTTTATCTTTCCCCAAACTATGTCAAAATCGTAGTTTCTTAGACTCTTAATCGCATGATATCATTTGATATACATATGGCATTTGTAATTTTTTTACAATGGAAACCGTCGTGTTCAGGACAAATACTCTGTGAGTCTAAATACGGGAATAGATGGAAATATAATCTTCAGCATACTAATGGTGGGAACCCCAATCCCCTCACCATCTGGTTTTATTCTGATCAAATTAGATCCCTGCTAGTCTAATCACCAGTGTTTATACTGAGATCGGTTAAGAATGAAGTCCTATATAGTTGTAGCGATCAGCCTTGCATTCTGTGGTAAGAACGTTTCAATTACAATCCTTATGAATAATTGGTCAAACTTTCCGAACGCTTTGGTGTGACTTTGGATGGTACAAACAAACGTTTGATAAATACAATTTATTTTGCGATTCATTTAAGCATATGTGATCAGTGAAAGATGTCACCACGACGATGAATGCGCAGAGACCATATGTAGCCATAATTCGTCGGTAGTCATCTGTGAACACGACGTGTGTACTTGTGACATGAGAGTAGGTATGTACATTTCTCTAAACCGTCCATGTAATTTTTTTGTTGTAATTTGGTTTTGATGTTGTTTTTATTGGTTCTCCATTTCCACATGGACACATCATTAATCATATGATTCATTGAGGCATCCTTACCATTTGAGACGATGATTCGTTCCTCACGTATTTCATTATAATTTGACTGTGGACTTATGGAACAGTTATGCTTACTCCTCCATTGCACCTGATCCCACCCTTGATTTCAAGAGGTTTTGGTTTGTACATTTTTCCCGGATTTGTACCAATATCCTGGACATCCTATAGTTTATACTTTGGTATCTGACATTGTCGATATGTACGGATGCAAAATACGACCTACAACGTCATAGTCTAAAATCACAGATACAAAAGTATGAATAGTCAGGATGTCCAGAATACTGGAAATCCAGAGGTGGGATCAGTTGACTCATAACAAAAGCAGGGTGTACGATTTTAATGAATAATTTATATTCAATATCGATTCCTCTGAATTTGGCCCTGTAAACTATGCAGCTATTTGTATAAGGAATAATACATATACATTTATAAACAGGTATTTACTTATGATTATGAATAAAGTACATCGACAATATGTCATATAATGAATTATGTGAAAAAATATAAGATTTACATCTCAAATTAACTTTATAAATTCTAAATTACGTTATCAGAATCGCTAGTATAAACGGTATTGATAAATATAATATTGGAAATAATAAGATATGTAAAACTGTGTTTTTACACCATTATCTATTTATAAGCAGAATTATTTATCCCTCAGTATGGCTAATGAGTCGTATCAAATTAATGAAACACCAATGACATAATGTGATTTGGATTTGTTTAAACAAACAATATAATATATACAAATCCATGTAAAATATAGAATATAAAAATATAAAATGGTAATTTCATATCAGTTTGGAAGGAAATATTGAATATATATTTCTCAATAGTACAACAATAGTCTTAATGTTTTAGAAATTCCAAATTTATAAATAAAAAAATTAATTGCGAATAAATACAACGCGAAGATATGATAAGTAAAAACAAATTATTGACACAGGGATATCGAAAACCGCGTTTGATGTCAATGTTTCGCAAGTTTTACGGTCGGTATAACAGTCTTGTTTGCGATTACTTTGTTTTTAACTGGGTGAAATGTTGAGTTACCTGTTCGATGACGGGTGTTGAGACGTCTGTACCAATTGTGAAGATGATTCGTTCCTCACGTATTTCATTGGACTTGACTGTGGACTCATGGCGAGTGTGACCGGTCGACATGGGATGCTTACTCCTTCATGGCACCTGGTCCCACCTTTTGGTTTCCAGAGGTTCCTGTTCGTCCATTTTTGCTGGATTTGTGTCTGTGTCCTGGACATCCTAAGGATTTATACTTTGGTATCTGAGATGTTTTAAATTAGTGTGGAAAGGTTATAAACTGAGTTGTGGGAACCTATACTCAATTTCTCTCTGCTGAATATAATATGGTAGACTAGAAGTGTCCGTCTCAAATATGTCTGTCTCTTTGTCTTACAAAGAAATGCAAACTATAAACCAAAGTGAGGGTGACTTGGTAATGACAAATGGTCAGTACTAGACGTCACCAAATTAAACAAAAACAAACAAATATCACAGTAAGGTTTCTGATATTTAAAACCAATATAGATGATGTATGAATATTATATACAATGTGTTGAATTTAAGTGAAGATGAAATGATGATGATGATGATGATGATGATGATGAGAATTAAACAATGATAAAATAAATACAATCCATACTAATTAGATTTAAACATATTTATTGATTTAAATCACCATGTTACTATTGGACAAACAAGGACCTTTAGAAATCTAGAGATGTCATTAGGTGCAATGGAGGAGTAATCATCCCCTGTTGACAACCGGTGTATATGTATGTGATGTTCAATGTATATGATATTAAGATAAATTACAGGAGTAAACACTGGCTGCGTTATCATTTCGTCTTTGGATCAAAGGTAAAAGAGGAATAACTTTTATAGGATACCCTTCACAATGTCAACAATGTATAAAATATCAACTGAAAGCGTTTCCTGTGACAATATACACGTCAGGTGATGGGGGCAGGTGCTGTGGATCAGTAATTATCCCCTGTCGAACGGTCACACAACCACGAGTCAACAGAGAAATGTACACAGTATATGATTAAAAAGAAATCTGTTAAATGTATGCTTTATTTCTAAAAAAGCAGAAAATTCATTAAATTGCAGTGGTGTTTGATACGGTGTTTATTAGAAATCGAGGGCATGACAGAAACGTCAGTGTGTCATGATTTCTATACTGTATGTGTTTTGCGGCAGAAAATTCACTTAGTACAGGGTGTTTCAAAAACATGTCCCGAATTTACTGTTCAATAAAATATGTTACAAGCTATATGTCAAATTAAGGGATAAATCATATGAAAGATTGTGTCAATAATTTTGTTGGTATATAACTTTTAATGAATACACATTAAATATTATTAAGTGAGCGATATTTTAAACTATTAACTTTTTTGGAAACGTCATTTTTTCATTGCATATTTCAAATATCCATTGTTTTGTCTACAATAAACTGTAACCTGTACAGGAAACTTTGGGTCACATTATCACGTGTATCCAATGAAATCCTTCCAATGTCACCCTTATTGCCTATTATAAGTCATCAAGATCATTTGAACATGTTGGGGATACTAAAAATAGAATATAACAACATTGAAATGAAGATTCTTCAATTAAATTCCCTTTCTAATGATTTTCATTTTTTTTTTAATTTACCATGTGTTTGCGCAAATTTCTGGATATTTTAGATGGGGGATATGTTTTTGAAACACCCGGTATTTGAAAAAAAAAATTACTCACATATAGAAGTGGTCTCAACATGGAACGCAAGTGAGAATCACAACCGGGGTATGACAAGGTGTCCGGAAGGAAACAGCATCCCCTGATAGCATGCCACACCCATCGCAAAATAAATTATTTTTGGGTATGCAGAAAGTACACTGCTAAATAAATAAAAACACGCACGTATGTATCAACATTTCAAATTATTTCATTTGTCAAATCGGATTTCGACAACGTCTTCAGCTATTGTTTTGTTGGCATTGTTGTTATTTTTACCGTTCATTTATTTCAGACAGATGAAACACTATAATATTATATCTGTTTTGTGCATTTTGATTTGAAAATAATGATAAAAAGAGTGGTAAATTTTGATTTTATGATTATAATTTGTAGCTTGCGTTGACGGAGATGAATGTATGAACTTGGGGCCATGCAAAGCTCACGACGAGGAATACCATTGTGTTGATAAAAGGTGTTCTTGTATTCGCGCACCTCATCATGGTCCTG
>BROG01001127.1:0-123823 GCA_030159075.1 Atrina japonica
GTTTATCCATTAAATGCATATGTAACTGATATACACATTGTAGTCTTTCACTTGATAAAGGCCAAGTAGCCGAAAATTTGTGAATTTCGAGTGTTTTACTGTTTTTTGTAAATATAACGAATGAAGAACGCTTGTAAGAGTGAATTTGTGTCAATATGGATGCAGTTTGGGTGACAGATAAACATTTATAACTGGCGCCATTCTATTTATCTGTCACCTAAAACGGCATCCATATTGATAATAAATTTACTCTGACGAGTTCATTCGCTAAATATATCTTATTACATGAGGTTATTTTTAAGATCATCGAATTTTTCTTCTCTATTCATAGCAAAGTGTGGTATCGAACTTTAAACCTTTAGAATTTTTTTTTGTGTTCAATGGAGTTATTTTGATTCAGGGTCATAATGTTCCTCTACGTTTTTTAACACCACGGGCAGATCAAATGTCGTGTTAATGAGTGGGTACCATTGGTTACATTTGAAGTTTGAACTTATTGAATCGCTGATATCACACAACCTTTATATTATGCGACTTGGATATTATCTATGTATTCGACTGTTTCACGCAACGCCAGCACCATTCAATTGTTGGGCTTCCACAAGACGAATATTCACAAACAACTTTTGAACAACGATTTAATCAACTTGTTGAATTGTTTAACTTCAAATTGAAATATCAATACAAGCAGCGATGTAAGGGTTTTTGTATATCGCTGATACAAGTAATTTCTTGTAGGGCAAAATCCTGTAACATGAAATTTTAAACAATGAAATTAAGTAAGTTAATATGACTTTCTATATATATTGTATTTATTTTATTTTGTTTAACTGAAAAAATCCATAATCGTCTGACGAAGTGCAAATTGAAAGACTGTTGAATACATGATCAAACTCAATAAGGAAAATTCCTGATTAAAATTTGAATATACATACACATATTCAGGGGTATTTCTCCTCCATGACACCTGATCCCACCTCTGGATTTCCAGAGGTCATTCATAAGATTTATATATTGTATGCTGGACATCCTGAAAGCTCAATACTTTGGTATCTGTCATAAATGATTTTTATATTTTGTTTTCGCAGTTAGTTAATTCGTTTTTGTCAATTTCTTTTTAAAACACGAAGACTCATACGGAGACGTCACCAAATGCCGGTGAAAGGCTTCAAATTTTGGCCTATGCTCGGCACTTACGACCATTTAGCAGTAAGGGTTCTTTAACGTGCCGACACCTACTGTGAAGCGGGACCTCGGATTTTACTGTCTCATCCGAAGGACAGGAAACCAACCTGCCGCCGACTGGAATCGAACTCACGACCTCGCAATCAAGAGTCGAGCGCGCTACTGACTGAGCCAGGCCGGGTCGTTAAACACTTGTAATGCATTTTTAATCCATACAGTTTTTTCTCATAAGTCACTGATTACATTGCGACATGGGATGACTGTTACATGATTAACACATTTTTTCAGAAGTTTAGCATATATACGTCACTAAAGTTGACAAACCGACGATTCAAATGAAAGTGAATGCCAAATTCGATCAAACAGGGTTATCATTATTTCAAATATACAGTTGCCACATATATCTGTCTACAAGCGTAGCTGCCGTTGGAATGTTTGACCTAGAGGTCGTTTGCATACTACGATTACGTCATAGGAATTCTGTATTCCAATACATTATAAAAATTATGTTTCAAAGTTAAGATAAAAGTCAAGATAAAACATACTAGTAGATAATTTCGGTTTCAGAATCTAAATTGTATTCATATGGTTTAAAGTTGATTTGATTATTTAGCAAAAAAGTGCCGTCAACGACAGTTTATAACGCTTAAAAGAACTTTTTGATATGTATATACATGTACGATGTATTTCAAAAAAATTATCAATTTTTTCGCGTGGAACATTATATCGACTTAAGTTGAAGATTTGCCATGGCCCAATGGTTATACTGCAGCTTCTGTCGTAACAATATGTATTTTATCTACTTTTAACAAGTACAATGTTCATGCCACCGAAGCATAATGATTACAAGTCTAATTCTAAAATACAACTCGACTGATATGATGTTTTTTTTATTCAGAGCAGTGTGATTATACTGTAGGTGTGATTATGTACAGTGAGCATGATACATTTAGTGTTATGGTACATTGTGAGGTCGATGATACACCTTGAGTGATATAATACACCGTGAGTGAGATGATACGCCCTGAGTAAGATGATATATCATTAGTGAAATGATACTTCGTGAGTGAAATGATATGCCGTGAGTGAGATGACACGTCGCGATTTCAAAAATACACATTTAGTGAGATGATACATCGTGAATGAGTTGATACGCCGTGAGTGAGATGATACACCTTTAGTGTTATGATACGTCTTGAGTGAGTTGATACACCGTGAGTGAAGCGATACACCGTGAGTGAAGCGATACACCGTGAGTGAGATGACATGGCGTGAGTGATGTGATACGCCATGAATGACGCGATACGCCGTGGGTGAGGCGATACGCCGTGAGTGAAGCGATACGCCGTGAGTGAGATGATATGCCGTGTTTGTGATGATATGCAGTGAGTGAGAGGATACGTCATGACTGAAATGAGTGAGACGATAAGCCGTGAGTGAGATGTTCGCTGTGATTAAGATTATACATCGTGAGTGAGATGAGGAAAGTGCTTTAATACTGTGTGCGATGATATATAAAAGTGTGATTATCAGTGTTAGTGCAATAAAACGGTTATTACGATGAAAGTAAGTTTGATGGTACTAATTTGATTCTAAAAGTCATATGATACTGTTAGTGTTATTTTAATGTATTTAAGATGATTCTGAATGTGTAATTATAGCCTCTGGTTGTGATGACGGTCTTAGGTGCGATGTGTATGGATGGTAGTGCGGTAGGGATGACACTGCCAGTTGATATAATAACACATTTTAAGTGCGATGTTTAATTGCGATCATGCTACAAATGTGAGCATACTGTAAATGTGGCTATTCACTGTGGCTGTGTTGATACTGTAAGTACGATAATACCGTAAGTGTCGTGATACTGTAAGTGAGATGATACTGTAAGTACTATCATACTGTAACGGCGATGATACTGTGAGATGATTATTAGATACGATGATACCGTAACTGTAATGATACTGTAACGGCGATGATACTGTAAGTGCGTTTATATTGTAATTGAGGTGATACTGTAAATGTGGCAATTCACTGTGACTGCGATGAAACCGTAGGTGTGGTGATACTGTAAGTACGATCAAACTGTGAGTGCGTTTATATTGTAAGTGAGGTTATACTGTAAATGTGGTAATTCACTGTGACTGTGATGAGACCGTAAGTGTGGTGGTACTGTAAGTACGATCATACTGTAAGTGCAATGATATTGTAATTGAGGTGATACTGTAAATGTGGTAATTCACTGTGACTGTGATGAAACCTCTAGGATGGTGATATTTGTAAGCACCATGATACTGTAAGTGCGATGACATTGTGATTGAGGTGGTACTGTAAGTGTGGTGATTCACTGTGACTGTGATGAAACCTTTAGTGTGGTGATATTTGTAAGCACCATGATACTGTAAGTGCGATGATATTGTGATTGAGGTGGTACTGTAAGTGTGGTGATTCACTGTGACTGTGATGAGACCGTTAGTGTGGTGATATTTGTAAGCACCATGATACTGTAAGTGCGATGATATTGTGATTGAGGTGGTACTGTAAATGTGGTCATATTGTGATTGAGGTGGTACTGTAAATGTGGTGATTCCATTAGTGTATTTAAAGTGTAGAATTATAGTCAATTTCGATAAAAATGAAGCAATGTCGGAAAACGCCGTCGTTATTTTTCACGTACAATAATTTGTTTTTACATGGACATGAAATAAATACGGACACTTACGTCCAATTCCGTCGTTGTGTACTCTACATTCAGTTATCTGCATAACAATTACCTAGAGTTAATTTTCGATGACAGATTCAAAGTAACGGTTACAGCGTGTTACATTTGATATGTTTATTCTAATAATATGCATACATTTGTTCTTTTAATCACAAGGTGATCTCTTTCTTGTTTGCAATAATTATTCTATTTCACTAAATGAGATACAATGTAATGAGTTTCCTGTTAAATGGTGTTTTTTAATCGTCTATACCAATTTTGAATTCGCTTTGTCCAGTTGGCATTCATAAGTGCATGAATGCCAACTTAAAGCAATTTAATGCTTATATTGACTTATTTCTTTTGTTTTTCGACATTTCCTGTTTTTCCTTTTATTTTTAAATTGGTATTCAAATTTCCTGAAATAATGCATACTCGTTCTTGTACGCACAATTCCTGGGACAGCCGTTGGCAGTTATGAGAATAGATGATGACATTTTTCTATAACGGTGTCAGTGATAACAAATTGTAAATATTGTCTCTTGAACCTCCCGTCAACTTATATTTTTGGTATCTGTATATGTGATATATATATCACATATATATATATATATATATATATATATATATATATATATTATATATATATATATATATATATATATATATATATATATATATATATATATATCATTACAATTACAGTATTATTACGCCCACAGAATACACTTACAGTATCATCTCACCTACAGTATCACAACATTTACATCTCAATCACATTTACAATATCATAGCACTTACAGAACCATCAAGTCATCATACTTACATTGCTATTACAACTAAAGTATCATCTCAACCACATTTACAATATCATCACACTTAAAATATCACTGCACTTACAGTATCATCACACCTTTAGCATCTTTACTCATTATATCATAACAATTACACTATTATTACACTCAGAGAATAATTACACTTATAGTATCATCTCACTTACAGTATCACCACACTTATATTATAATTAAACTTACAGTATCATAACACATATATCATGATTACACTAACAGCATCATTAAATTTTCAACATCATCACACTAACAATATTATCACACTTACAGTATCATCACACTTTGAATATCATCATTAAAGTATCATCACACTTACAGTACAATCACACTTAGTAAGTGACTTACAGTACAATCACACTAACATTATCATGATATTTACAGTATCATAACACATACAATATCATCACTCTTATAGTATCATCACACCTACAGTATCATCACATTTCCAGTATCGCCACAATTACAGTATCATAACACGTACAGTATCATCACACCTACAGTATTATCACATTTACAGTATCGCCACAATTACAGTATCATAACACGTACAGTATCATCACACTTACAGTATCATCACACTAACATTATCATGATATTTATAGTATCATAATACTTACGAGATCATCACACTTACAGTATCATCACACTTACATCATCACACAGTTACAGTATCATCTCTTTTACATATGATTTCACAGTATCATCGTATTCAAAGTATTATCACATTTGCAGTACCATCTCACTCATTTTATCTCCATTCTTACAGCATTTTCGTTCATACAATATTATCATACATACATATTTATCTCAGAGAAGTTTCGTAATGTCATTCCTTTGAAGTGAAATGTGTCTCCAATACCCCATGCCGTGTAAGTGACACTTATTGTGTAGCGAAGATCCTGTTTGTATAGATGGCTTTTTATGTATTCTCTGGAATTGAAATAAATTATATTCATCAAATAAATTAGATAATGTAAATTCCATTCATCCAATAATTAATATCGCATTCATGTATAGGTGTACCAAGGTAAAGTGGCACATCCTGGTTAAGTCAGAAACCAAAACAATACGGTCTACTTTCCAAAAATAGGTTGTACAGGTAAAACATATTGCCTTGCTTGGACTCCATGCATTACTGAATCTCTAATACTTTTGTGACGACAAGTAGCTTGACACTCTTGTTATTATTTGATTTGATTGATGTGCCAGTTTACCTTATTAGACCCGTAGCAGTGCTTGGCATGGGTGGGCGTATGTTATATTCTTCTGTGATATAAACGCTTAAACAAGAATGAATTTTAAATTTGAGTGGACAATTAAATGAAAAAAGGGGCATGTAATGAACACAAAACCACACAAATGTCTCTACCTGTATCATAAGACTACGATACAGTTGTAGCTGAAGGAGTTTTTTAAACGAAAGATAACTCGGTCAAGCAAAATTTCATAACCCCGGCGCTCGGTATAATAGTGACCAGGCACTATGACTTATAGTATCGATGATGTTATCAAATAAAATTCTTAGGATTTATCATGTGATGCACTAATGTGGGGTATTGCTCATAATCATTTAATGTTAAGTCCATATAAAATGAAAGTAGGGTGTATTAAAAGAACTAGTAAATAGAGCAACATCAATTTAAATATGATATGGGTCAAATTAAGTATTGACTTTTGTCATGTTTATTTTGTTTATTCATTTTGACAAGATCTTTCTATTGTTACCAAAAATGTCTTGTGACCTTGACCTTTAAAATTGCCCTAATTCTCAAAAGACTTTATACCCGCAGCTGGCCATATTGTTTTAACCGTCAGTGGCGGATGTCAACACAGGAGGTCAAGAGGACCTTTTCTAATTAAAACTAACAATGAGTGTTTTGATATTCTGTTTATATTCTGTTTATATCGGTGATGACCACACCTCTTCAATAATCCCAAAGTCTTCATGTTATCTATAGAGGCGATAAATATAAACACACTAAATGACCTATCTGTTCATGTAAGAGAAACTCAAACTAGATATTCCAGCATTATCTAGCCAAGGATCAGCGTTGCTAATTCTTTGATGTGATTTGTAGAGGATATTGACTTTTTGCGCATGTGCGTCCTAATTACTGCCATTACTAACACACAAACTTTGCTAAACAAATTATTATTTTCTGTCATAAGCGGATTATAAAAAAGCAAAATTTTCAGCATAAGCACCAAATAACAATATAGTCGATCCGATAAAAGAAAAAGTTGGGCATCGCGGATAAATATATTTAATTACTGCGCGCAATCATATAGTGCATGCACGTAATGTAAGAAAAATGAATTGCATTGTTTTGATATATCGTATAAGTTAGCAGGACTAGATTCTTAACATATTTGCAATGCTATGGTATATATAATATATATATATATATATATATAATATATATATATATATATATATATATATATATATATATATATATATATATATATATATATATATATATATATATATATATATATATATTGACATTGTGTAAGCTGATAAACGATAGAATGAGCCTTCAGTTGAAGCTTGATACTTGTAAACTGCAAGTAAATATGACTGACACAAAAGCAAGGGGATTTTGAAACACATTTATTTAATCTGCCCGTTAGTCAGATTTGAATATACATTTTGTACTTGATTGTTTAAAGCAATAAGTCATTCCAATGGAACGTTATTTGTCAGAATAATAATGCTGTGTCAAACGATTTGGAATGATATTGCTGTTTCTAGGGTATCTGTAAACACAGTTTCCAGTAGTTTCAATACTTTGATAAGTCGCAACATTTTGTAATCTGGTTGAAAATGTATTCATTGCTCATATTCAAGCAATGTAAAGATATACTAGTATTATTGCAGTCAGGATTCGGAAACAAGTATCCTTAGTACTGTTACATTGTCCGTTTCCTGGACCACAGTTACACAAGTATTTTTTACTTGGACTCAGATGGCTGAGATAGCTTATTACCAATTCAGAGTCCTTAAAAGAACATACAAAGGTTTGATATAAAAGGGTTCCAAAAAGCCCATGATACATAATAACACACAAGTGAAGATACAGGCCTACTGATCAATTAAATTTAAATTACCCATCACATCCAAACGTCCAATGTAGACAGAAAACGCACACACAAACACCTACACACTCACGTGCGCACGCAGTGTGCTCCCTCTTTATTAGATGTTTGGACACACACACACTGATTAAATGATTATTATCCACACATATTTAAGATTATAAAAAGGATAATAAATCCAGAGATATGAATGCAGTCAACCAACAATTAATTTCATCTGCAATGCAATATTGTGCAATGTACCGTGTACAACTTCATTTTCTAGCCTCATGATGAACTGATGTTCATTATCTGTTAAAATATTTCCTGTACTGAAACTTTAACAGTATATCAAAATTGTTTTCATATTGAAATAAACTTTTGATTTTACATGTAGGTATCTAATTTCCCATACATATTAAATCTTCGATTCATGTGCCAAATTTCAATATATCTGTCCTTAAAGCAGCATTAGCTAAGTCAGGAATATTTTCGGAAAGTTTGTAACAATCATGAAACGATGGTATACCATAAAAGGATGAAAACAAACGACTACATATGTCTACGAACTTTCCGATGTGAGGTCGCCATGAATATTGTACACAACACCATCTTGTATTTCGACACATGCCTACTTCAATCGTTTATTTTCACATTCACATTCTAATACACATATTCGTAAGAACGTTATATTCATATACGCATAGATTATGACCTAAAACTTCACACTCTAATCGCCGCTAGTGTTGCTTTAATTAACACTTAGTTCATTCTTAGGAGGTGTATCATTTATTAGTATTACAACTAGGTATGTTTGATTGCAAATCCATGGACATCGAGACGTGGATATATCTTTAGAATAAACCGATGCGTTGACCAATAATGAAACCGCTTGTGGTGGACAAGTTGTAGAGCGTTCGACTTGCAAGCGGGTTCCATTCTCGGACCAGGTCATACCAAAAACTTTTTGAAATTGGTAGTGACTGTTCCTTCGCCAAACGCTCGGTATACAACGTGAAAGTCACGGGTCTTTCGGGTGAGACTTAAAACCGAGGTCCCGTGTCACGGCATGCCTGGCACGTAAAAGAATATTCACTTCATCGATGTCAGTACATAGCACAGGTCAAAATTTGTGGCATCTCAATATCAGTGAAAAATTATTTACGAGACAAATTAGATATGTAAGTTCTCTCAACGTAAAGAACAATTGCGAATCCCAATCTGCCAACATGCCACACCCGTCGCAAATGTTTCATGGAAACCTCGATCTGGAGTTCAGTAAAATAAGTATCTTTGATGAATTATTCAACTTAATAAATATGTGTATTTACTCTCACACAATATATAAGAAAAAGTATAAACAAAATAGTCATGACGCTTTCGTGATGCACACATGTTTATTTTTAAAAGGACATGATTTACATTTACAAGTATGGAAGAATAAATAAAAATTGACTGTATGTCTACGTGCTTACAATAACAATTGTTAAGGGATAAAATCAAAGAGTCGGTTTTTTAGGTCATAGTACACACACACACACGGAGGACTATCAACATTATAATCAATTTGTGTACTACATGTAAGAAAGCAAATTCAGCGCTCGTTCATTTTTCGTTTTATAGTACGGAAGGTCTGTGGGTTTGGTAGGGTCGGTGTGCCGATCTGCCCTCCCTGATTTATACTCCCATTTCACTGGCTATATTCTGTTACATGATTCCGAAGTCTTCAGTTCGGCACGAATTATACTGTTGATAGTTGTATATAAGTTTGTTGTTTTCGAGATAAGAAGGAGAGAAAGCCTCAGTGGTCAGATACCGAAAATTCATATTTTCCTTTTATCCATAAATATGACAAAATTTTCAATGTTCATAATAATCTCAGATACCAAAATTATAAATCTTCAGGATGTCCAGGATAGATATGTAAAACTTCATTTGTCTCATATAACTTTTTTCATCTTGTCAACATAATTATCGGGAACAATATATAAATTTTTACGTCGTTTATGTATGTATGTATATATATATATATATATATATATATATATATATATATATATATATATATATATATATATATATATATATATATATATATATATATATATATATATATATATATATATATATATATATATATCAGAATGTTAAATTTAATCTGGAAAATCTGCAAATAATAATAATAATAATAATAATAATAATAATAATAATAATAATAATAATAATACAAAAAAAAAATAATAATAATACCAAAAAAAAAAAAAAAAGAAAATGTAAATGAAACAAAAAACTTGGTACCGAAAACAACTCCATTTGACGTTTTGCTAAAAAAAAATACGCAATGCCTGGTTACGTATCTGGTGTTGTAAACATTGTTAAAATAACCACGCGGTGCAGAATAGTCACGTGACAGATTGTTATCGTCTGTAGTACAAATTGACGGTAACATTAGATTTAGTTTTATTTTCAACATTTGGAGGCTATAGTTATTTGTCAAGACAATGGATTACGATGATATAATTGAAACACTTGGAGGTTTTGGACCATACCAAAAACGCATGATAGCATTGATTTTTCTACCTAACATGTTTAATGCTTTTGGTGCACCTATAGCGAATTTCATACTTGGAGAACAGTTGTACAGGTTTGGCGATTTATTTACTATCTTAAAGTCTATTGATTCATGTTAATATCTGATATAACTATATCTGTTTTAATAAATGATACTCTCCAGTAAATGACATACAATGTTACACGGTGAAAGAACATATTTGACAAATAATGGGAAAGAGAACTTTTGAATTAGTTAATGCCCCAAACCTGATCGATATCTATACAGAATAATACGGAATGATAAGTATTATTATAACCTCCTCATAGACCATATTAAATGCCAGCCTAATACAACAATGGATAATCCGATGTTCACTACTTGTAAACTATTTCACACCAATACCGCATTTTATGTCTTCTTTATACGTAAATATTGATTATGTAGGTAGACACACGGTTATACGGGGTGGAGTTGGGGAGTACGACAGGCTACCCCCTTCATAACAATGAATGATTTCTCTTTTATCTTACTCCATCATAACCTGCGTTATATGTAAAACACATACACATACACCTACGCACGCACGCACGCACGAACCCACCTGTTAATTACTTATTTCAAACCTTCAGATTTAGATATAAAATATAACCGATTTGATCTATTGCTAAATGACAAAAGTAACAGAAGAAAACATACATAAACATTCTTCTGGTGGGAAAATCTTCTGATTCAAGCGTTGTGGTAGACAAACATGGAATATTGACAAACTGTTGTTGACATGACGGGCCATTCATTGTTTCATTTTGACAAGTAAAAGACACACTTTCGTTACACGTGACAAATCGTTTTAAAGTAAAAACGGAAAGACATAACTTCGTATTGATGTAAGTGACACCATTCTACCCATACTATTCTACCCATACTATTTTTGTACAAAATCATAAAACATAGCATTAAATTGACCCAAAATGAAAAATTCTCATCAATGCCGTCATAGTAATATAAGTTAACAAATAATTGATATTTATATATTTAATCAAACTTCGGATGTTTTCACTGAACATTTCGAAAACAAAATCAGTGATTTGATGACGACAAACCCAGATTAACATGAAATAACATTATAGACAAAATCTATTTCAAAGATTTCTGTATAACTGAATTTTCTTTGATAAAGTAAAATTGAAGCAGTGACAATGGATATAGAAAATTCAAGTCCATTAGAATACGACAAATGGAATAGTTGAGGGCTCAACATGTGAAATATTTGCTAATCCCAATCGAGATGGGGCCAGAGTCATTGTCCCTATCCCATTGCCCCAGTACTTTTAGAAGTTCAAACCATATTTAATTTCTCATTTTGTCATCAGACAACTTCAATTGTTACAGGATAATATTCTTATTGTTATCAAAGTTACTAAATATTTACATTCAGCTTTATAGCTTCTGTGCGAGAATACTTTTCCCACTAACATTCCAAAGTTCTATACATGTATTAACACATTTTACATGGTTTAATGGATTAATTTGATAAAACCAATTTCATATAATACTTTTAAATAATGTAAAAAGTCTTACTTAAGGTATACATATATTCGTTTATCAATACACCAGATGTCACGTTTTTGACACGCGGTTAGCGATCATTTGAAATTACAACATTATTGAAACATCCATTTAGGCATTTGATGAAATTGCATGATGCTACACTTACGAACTTTTTATTATCTATCTACATACGCACTAGCTGTGTTTACAATAAAGTTATTTCGATCATATTTTTCTACTTTTACTACTTGTTACAAATAACAGCTATAGTATATACAAAGGCATACAAAATCTTATATTACTATATATTTTGTGCAAAAAAAAAGATATAAAAAAATGGTCAGGTCCAGTGTGGCATCCATATATAAAAAGTATAATTTAATCGATTGTAAGTTAATAATTGCCCCCAAACTGGGTTTCTCGAGCAATTTTCACAAAGTGTATAGGAATTTAAGAATGTTTATGCCTGTGTATATCTCTTATTTGTTATTGTATATCAATCTTAGTAGTAAAAATGGGATTTAAAAACAACACAGCTAATACCCCTTCAAGTGATTGTCATTATGTCACAGTGCATCCCAAACGCTATATACAACTTTTCAAAAATTGTTAGCTTGTGATACATAAATGCATTTGTCGAAAATTTGAAGTCAATCCGATGTCTCGTTCCCGAGATATTAAGCAAAAAGTAACCGAATCCCGTTTTCACATTTTTAAAATTCTCGCGAACGACTTTAGGTCTGCTATGTCATCAAAGGAAGAGGTCAGGCACTAGACCTATAGGGTGTGAAAGCCATTAGCCTACAGTATTACAAGTATAGCGAAATAACATATCGGCATATTATCTAAAAGTCTTGGTTTATCAGCGCGTTGTAGCGAGGTACGGAAATACATCTAAACAGGATCCGCTGTTCACAAATTTCCAAGAGATAAAATGATAACTTAAAGACAGTTTAAGACTAGATTCGTAAAATTATTCTCTCTCTCTCTCCAGATAATGACGACTTCATTAAAATTGGGTATTTTAATTCATCCGTAAATGATATTTACATCTATATTTTAACAATTGATATATAATTTTTTTATGATGAGAGAGAGAGAGAGAGAGAGAGAGAGAGAGAGAGAGAGAGAGAGAGAGAGAGAGAGAGAGAGAGAGAGAGAGAGAGTAACTGATAATTTATATGGCGATGGATGGTTTGAATTTTAGGTGACTTATTTTCTTGTTTTTTTTTTAAATGTTGAAAATATTATCAATATAAAATAAAAGGTATAAATCATTAGGATGTCCAGGATATAGGTACAAATCTGGTAAAAATGGACCAACACGTACCTCTTGAAATCAAAAGGTGGGATCAGGTGCCATGGAGGAGTAAGCATCCCCTTTCGACCGGTCACACCCGCCGTGAGTCCACAGTCAAATTAAAATGAAATACGTGAGGAACGAATCCTCGTCATAATTGGTACAGATGTCTCAACTACCGCCATTGAACAGGTAACTGAATATTTCACTTAGTGAAACAGAGTAGTCGCAAACAAGACTATTATAACGATCGTAAAATTTGCGGAACGTTGACACCAAACGCGGTTTTTTATATCCCTGTGTCAATAATTTGTCAGTGAGTAGTTTACCTCTGTATATGAAATATTCATATGTTGAACACGCCCTGGCATATTTGATCATTTGTGAAATATAAACTCCGTATGCGGGTGATTGTGGGACATTACTACTTAAATGTGGAAAAATTTACAATGGGAAAGCCGAAATCGTCGCGTTTGTCGTATAGCTTAGTTGTTAATTTCCCGTCTGTGTCTATAGTTAGTAAAATGTCTAAGTATGAAGCATGTGTGCTTGATTATGTTGTATCTTTAATTTACAGTTCCCTGGGATATATCGCATTGACATATGTATGAAAATTGTCATTATGTATTGACAAAACGTAATCGATATATCTAAAAGTAAAATTAAAGGACACCGCGAAATTTTTCTTCTTTTGATTCAGCAGTTTCTGAAAGATGTCTGTTTCATATGAATAAAGGAACAGGTCAGCCAATAAAGGAGCACTATTGGTTCCCATATGGATGCTTGACAGTTTGTTGAAAGACCACGTCTCCGAACATTATAAATATATTGTCTATTAGAAATTCCAGCATCTTTTTTATATCATCTTCAGTGTATTTATGTGTAGAATCAGAGTGGTGTTTGACAAAATAAGTATTATGATAACCAATCACAAGGTATCTAAATATCCGGGTACCACTTTTAATGAAAAACAGTTGTCTATGATGATAAAAAGTCTCTCTTTTAATTTTTTTATGTTGAATTGTTGTGTAAAGAGTATATTTTGATACTGTGAATCTGAGAAAAATTGTATGCCTTTAAACTTTTATAAAGTTGTTTAGATTTTTTAAGTATCCACATCTGATTTACACCGCTTCTGGAATAAGCAACTGTACAGTACTGTTGAAGTTTCTCATTAACGGCTGTTAGTGTCTTGGTAAGGAGTAAAGTTAAAGGTTTGGTAGACATTTGCTGGATCCTGCTATGTACCTCTGCTTATATGGGGTCTTGTGAAGTTAAGGTATCCAATATAAATATGGTATCAAAATCAGTATCGGTTGTAGGTACATCAAAAGAACGCAATACGGACACGTGATTTTGAAGGATCTCGTCCTTTGAAAGTTGGCTATGTGTGTATGTAGGATTACCAGAATTCTTCTTCTAATAAACAATTATAGTAATGTGCCTTGCAAATAAAAACTATATTATTTGAGGCTTTGTCTGCTGGAACCAATACATATTGACCTTGTAATCTATCCAGCTAGGTTAACACTTCTGGATCACTAAATACAGATGGATAACGTGTTTTCATAGTTCCTTTAAGTTTCCGAATCCGAGATTTTATTAACCATCGTATAGCTTTTAGCCATTCAGACAAAGTGTCCGGTTCTACGTCTTCATGTTTGGCCCTCGTCTGGCATAAACTCCCACAGAATTCATAAGTCATCTGAAATTCTGTCGCCAATTAAAGTAACGGGCTTCGCGGTATTTTGGACCTCTTAAAATAAGATTTTTTAGGGTTTCATTTTCAACAATAGAAACGTCGCCGGTGATGGGATGCCCGATAGAATTATATTTGAAGAGATGATGCACATGATCACGTGACGGTGTTATGTAGAAGATGGTTGATGTCTAGGCACTGCAAAACTCGTTTGTTATTGAATAGCATGGATGCTATACTGGATGTATAGCTATATGAAATGCAAGGTGTGGTCTTCAATTTAAAGTATGGAGAAACACATGACTGGACTGTTTTGTGATTATGAACATTGCTAATGTTTAAAGCGTTTATACCTTTATTTGTAAATTTAAGTTTAAGGAAAAGACATGTCTGTTCAGGACAGTCTTCGCTAGTAACGCGTGTAGGCTTGAAAGGTCTGTGATAAGTAATGTCCAATTTAACGGAGTTCAGTTTGTATTCCGGGGTTGAAGAATCCGTTTGGGGGTTCATATCATGAATTAATTTTCAATACACTTTTGTAAATAGCGATACGGGATTAAAAGATGTAAGTGCCGAAATGACAACATCTGAGAGTTTATGTTTATGGGATATTGTATACAACAGCCAAGTAGTTGGGAAACACAGGACGCTAGTATTTTTATACACAGCGGTGATAATAAAGACATATTCAGCACATACTTCTCCAGTGAATTAATTTTATTTATTGTAAATGAAACACTTAACATTTTGTAATTATCATGATAATCTCTTTCATCGTCACCTCAGGATTGAGTATAAAAATCATCTCCCAAACTGGATTCTGAACTAGAAAACTTGCCCACTTTCTCTGTACCTGCCAATGGCTATTGTACCGGTTGTTCCTTGGATGACGTCACGGCCATTAGAAGTTTTCAGATTTTTCTCTCTTGATTGGATTTCCCGCAGGTAAAAAAACTCAACTTTTTCGGCTGATATCTCCTGAACGAGACGTCGGATCGACTTCATATTCGGATGGTCAGAGTGTCATACTTTAATTTACGAAGTCGTTCACCTCTAGTTAACCCTTATTCGAGGTCCGCCGGAGCCTAAAATTATTTTCTTATGAGAGTTTGCCTGTTTAATTACGGAAGGCCAGTGTGAAAACATTTAACGATATTCACTCTTGTGTTATAACATTTAACGATATTCACTCTTGTGTGATAACATTTAATGACATTCACTCTTGTGTTATATCATTTCATGAAATTCAATCTTGTGAGATAACATATAACGATATTCACTCTTGTGTGATATTATTTTATGAAATTCAGTCTTGCATTTAACGATATTCACTCTTGTGTATCAATATTTAACGACACTTAATCTTGTGTGTGTATATTCACTCCTATGTGATAACATTTAACGATATTCAATCTTGTGTGATAACATTTAACGATATTCACTCTTGTGTGATAAAATTTAACGATATTCACTCTTGTGTGATATCATTTTATGAAATTAAATCTTTCATTAACGATATTCACTCATATGTATTATTATTTAACGACACTTAATCTTGTGTGTGTATATTCACTCTTGTGTGATAACATTTAATGATATTCAATCTTGTGTGATAACATTTGACGATATTCACTCTTGTGTGATAATATTTAACGATATTCACTCTTTTTTATAACATTTTACGCTTTTCATTTTAGTGTGATAACATGTTACGATATTCATTCTTACGTGACACCATTTTATGATATTCACTCATGTGTGATAATATTTTGCGACACTAATTTTCGTGTGATAATATTTTGATATTAAATGTACTCGTGTATATACATCTAAATTCTAATTAGACAATGATTTAAAAACACTCGTTTGTCTTACTTCTATGATTAAACGATACCAGAAAAGGTTGTATAAAGAAATGCTAGTACCACATATATGATGTTATTCTGTTTTCAGATCAACAGAAACCCTACTAAAATGAAAAATAGCGAACAATTCGATTCATTAAATTTGTTAAACATGTATAGATAATATACTTGGTATTTGTATACCTCATTTTACAGATGATTTGCAGTGTGTATGATATTTGATGAATTTTTCTAGATAAAACGTGACAGAAATAAGAGTCATTCTTTGGACGTTCCGTTGCTCTCGTAGAGATGCAGATATTTCTAAAATCTCAAGACCAATTTTAACAAACGCGCACGCCTAGATATAGTACATATCCAAAGCATTCAAATTAAAACATACACAAGGAAATATCCGAGTTATGATGAATAATGGGAGAATATATATATATATATATATATATATATATATATATATATATATATATATATATATATATATATATATATATATATATATATATATATATATATATATATATATATATATATATATATATATATATATATATATATATATATATATATATATATATATATATATATATATATATATATTTGTGTGTGTGTGTATTTGTGTGTGTGTGTGTGCAATACGTAAAATTAACAGTAGATTTTTCTTAGGGCAATACAAATTTATAATATGGTTTAGAAATTCCACTGTTCATAGCGCGATGCTCTAAGCACTCCGCCATGGAGGCCCTAATTCCATTTATAACAAGTCAAACATGTACTCTATGAATGGAAATACGACGCTTATGCGATTCTCACCTGTTTCATCAATATTGCCAAAAAAAATCAGCATTTGCTTTATCTTTCAATTATTTAATCTTTTTATATATTTATACTGTTCTATATTTATTTCTTGTGCATTATTTGAGATGAAAATAACATAACTACATCTTAAAATACATAAAAATACATTTTTATAGCATCAAGTTAAAATATTATGTACTGTAAATAATATCGTATCACATGATTTCGCTGTGTTTGTCTAAGTGTACTACATTCATTAGCGTCCAACCAACCAAAGGTAGCGCGTGCAATTTTTAACCATGAGCGGAAATGTTTCAGATGATATGGCGAGCTTTCGCAATTATTACTGTTACTTCAGTTACCTTAGTCCCATCCTGTACCTGTCGACATTTTGTCATATCAATCAAGATAATCAAGGAAGAAGGAGACGAAAAAGGAAAAAGAGACTTGGAACATATCATCACGTTGTGTTATGCTTGCTGACATTTTCTATCTGCTATCTGTTATCTAAAGAAATTGACATCACCGAGACATCCGGGATATCAATCTTTGAGTGGAAACTTGGTCCTGTTCATCTTGATGACATCGTGAACGTGTTTATGTACCTTGTCAGCTAATACTTCCAGCTTAAAGCACAATATATAAAGATTTTATAGATCTAGATTTTTGTGAACATTAGATATATATTGATAAGGGATTTTTTCCCAGTAATTGCTGTATCAATATTACTAAAAATGTAAAAAAAAAAAATCATTTTTATAAACATTTACTCTTTTCACAAATGCACATTAGATTTTAAATGACATTTCATTTCACTGCAGCTCAAGGCTATACGTCTATAAACGAATGCAGTAAAACGTACCACATGTACTACGTTTTAACCTATTTTAATGTAAGCTGGCAGAAACGATCGACTTGGGAGTTTGTTTTGGCACCTTGTTTGCAAATCTATAACTTTTGTATTAAGATAAAAATATATACATCCACTGAAACGTTATCACTACTTGTGGACAACTTCATTACCTGAGTCAATACATAAACTCAGTACCCAGTATTCTTATTATTTTAGACCAAAGCAATATTTCGAATAGTTAGCACAGATTAAATTCTAAACTTTCCCCAGGTAATTGGGTTCTCTCATCAAACCATTAAAAACTGGTCGCCACCATATAACTGAAAACATTAGTGAGTTGCTAACTTTGACCAGATTTAACGAGCGGTGGAACTATCTAGCTACCTGGCCTACGTCTGCTCCCCCGCACTGCTCGCACGGCGTGCTTCCCGCCCCTCTGCTCCCTACGTACCACTCAATCCCCTACCACGCGGTCACTGACGGCGCGATCCCCCTGGCGCTCCCCCGCCAGGTTACCATTTGCCATCTTCCACAGTACCCAGACTCCCTCGCTTGCCCTAACCCCTACCCCCTCCTCTCCAAGGCTCCCGTCAACCCCTTCCGCTGGTTAACAACCCACCACGCTCAAGCCCGCTGCCTGCCCACTCCCCTGTCCCGCCCCCAAACCCAAAGTTGGACCATAGCCCTCCGTTTGCCCCCGTCTCCCTTAACCGCGCGTGCAGTGTCGACCAACCCCTAACGCCGAACGGCAATTACACCCCCCCACACCCCCCCGGAGCCTCTGTCGCTCCCCATTGGGGTCTTGGCCGCCCCTCTCCCCCCCTCTACCGCGGAGTGCACCGTACGTACGGCTGCGAACCGCCCCGACTTGCGGACCGACACAAGTCCCCTTGACGTGTCAATCACCCCAGGTCCCGCGCGATAGTAAGTGATCCCCTCCGTCCCGTCCATCCGCTCGCAGCCAAACCCCCCGCCGCCCCCGCTAGATCACCCACCGCCCCCACCTCCCCACCTCCGGACGCTTCTGCACCCCCCCTGCCCCGCGCTGCCCCGGCCCCCCGCCTCGCCCCTGCTTTTCCCGCCAATTGGCTTCGTCAGCGCTAAACAGAAAACAGAGTCCTCGCCCTCCCCACTGACCGCCCAGTGTATGCTGGACCGGTAACCGTCCAATGCTCCGGTCGAGGCTCTAACACCCTCCACCTCGCACCAGCTGGGGGGAGAGCGTGGCCGCACCGCCCACTGACGCAACGAACTGCACCGCATCCCAATCACACATACTCCCCACGGTACCTTGGGTCTCACCACACCCACCCTATACACCACCAGGTCCGACCCCTCACCTCCCGCTCCCCATTCGATTCACGAATTAGCTATTTGAGTCCTTGCTATTCGTCCATTGTTGAGTGTGGCCACCATTCAAATTTCTAATTCAAAAGAAAGACATCCAGACAGAAGAATCGAAAAACATTATACATTATGTATTTTTTAAAAAAAATTTCAGATGCCAAATTCCTGATTTACAAAATGACTCGTACGAACTTGAGGGTGATATCGTGAACAATACAATACCCAGAAACCCTGATGGCAGCTATAAACAATGTCACATTTTAGTGAATGGTACTGAGACGGAATGCTCAAGTTGGGTGTATGATTACTCAGTATTTAGTAGAACCGTTCGTAGTCAGGTAAGATATTTGTTCAATCTACAATTTCTTATTTACATTCTTTCTTATTGTAACATTCTAGAAATTGAAGTTATTCATCCGTTCCAAATATAGTGCATTGGATGGAATACTTAAAGGGCATTAGCTGTGTTTAGAAAATATTTCAATTTTTGCTCCTTAGATTGATGTGCAATAACAAATCAGAGATACACACAGGCATAAAATGTCTTATATTCCTATATATTTTGTGAAAATAAGGTCCGGTCCAGTGTTGAATGCATATTCAAATAGTAAGGTCGAATTAATCAATTCCAAACAAATAATTGACTGGGATTCCCAAGCAATTTGTACAAAATATAGGAATTTAAGACTTTGTATGTCCGTGTATATCTCCATTTTGTTATTGTACGTCAATCTAAATAACAAACAAAAAATGAAACTGAATAATTTGTAAAAAAAAAAAAAAACACAGCTAATGCTGCTTTAATATTTCAAACATTGATTATCTTTCCTGTTATAGTATTAGGATAATTACTTTGACCCAAAATATTGTTTTAACTTAATACATGTATATTTAAAGTATTACAAAATATGGCACATTAAAAAAAGAAAAACCAAGATTCAGCGGACGAATTTCATAATATGTTAAACTTATGTGCGATGTGTCAGTTTCCATTTAAACGTTTTAGTGACCACTCAAACCTTTTTTAAGTGAATCATGCCATGTGCACACATGCAAATACATTTAGATTTATACCTGTAAATAGTTTTATTACATACAAAATAGTTTTTATTGTAACAACTGCAACCTACAACTTTTGAACGTTTATCATTTCCACACACAATGGGAGCAGGCAATAAAACGTTGACGTATGCTAATATATGTTTTTATCATTTTGGCACCGTCACAAAGTTATAATGAACAGATGTGCGATGCATTTTCACGACAAAGGAAAAATACTCTTGAATATCAAATAGCGTTTACTAAATCTTTAAGATGTATGTTTACATTTTACAATCACTTGTTTATTTGCCTTTTTACTAAACATACTACCACATGCACGAAATTTTAGCCCTGAGTATATGATATACTGTACGTGTACTTATTTTAGCGACATTCTTATATTAGCGCCTTTCGCACTGAAGTCATTGTGCTAATTCAAGTTCAGCGCTAAAATGTCTCCATCTTGTATTCTGCATACATGACAAAATTAATGGTATTTGTAATACAAAATAATCTATGTCGTGTGCATAGCTCAGTGTGTGACGTGATTATTACAATGTGGTGTTTCAATAAAGTGACTGGAATTAATCGTTGAACATTTTAAAAATTACTAAACAAATACAACTGAGAATCGTCATTTATAAATAATCCTGCCGTAATTGCGCGAATTCAAGATTGCGTTAATAAGTATACACCCCTTCAGAGCGCAAAAATATTAATGCGCTAATCTAAATAGACATACTAAATACAATGTATAAACCGCTTACGGTGAGCTAGTGGTAGAGCGTTCAACACGCAAGTGGAAGCTCCCGGGATCGATCCGGTGACGGGTCATACCAAAGACTTTTTAAAAAATGACAGTAACCGTTCCTTCGCCAGTCGCTCGGCATACGAAGTGAAGGCCACGGATCTTTGGGATGAGACTTAAATTCAATGTCACGTGTCATGGGAGGCATGGCACGTAAAAGAACCTTTCGCTGCGTTAGCGTCAGTCCACAAGCACAGGCCAAAATTTGTGGTACTTCACCTAAAGCGTTCATTATAAATGAAAAATAATGACGTTTCATTATAAGTTAAAAAAATAATTCTTCGGGGAATGTAAAACAAGAAATAAACAGACAAACAAAACAAAAAACATTTAATCTAATATTGGGCGAATTGCCTTGATGTCCGTTCAATATCTTACCATGAATAAATATTGTTATTATTCCAGAACATTCCGTACTCCAAGATGTCCGCAATTTCAAAACCATGGTATTGTATCCTTAAACTCCAGTTCTATTGAACGAGTTTCAAGGAGACAATTTTTTTGACATTTTTAATTAACAAGAATTGATTGATCAATTTCAACCAACCTTTTTTGGTCAAATTTGGTATGCATGATTGGATATCCAGTATCTACAAAGTTTGCATATGAAAACGAAATATGTTCATAAACGAGCCACGGGGTTTCGCACCAAATGACATTTTTTAGTTTTGATATTTGTATACATATATCTGTATGACAAAGTTCTTAGGAATTATTTAAGGATTTTTGTGACAAGTATTCAAGGTCTTGAGATCAATATCAAGGTTGCTTTCACCTAAGCAAATAGAAATTATCAGTTTTATCATGAATAAGTTTTCTTTAATTTTCCCCATGAATACATTGATCAATTTCAACAAAATGTAGAAGTCGTATTACAATGTAAACTCTCGTCATGTTTTTTTAATCAAGAGAGGGTTAGTACCTGTTAAACTAACTATATAAGGGACCAAGGTTTGGTACATTTTATTCAAAGCTGATTCATTTTAGATTTATAAGATCAATTTTTAGGTTATGCAAACAAATTCTACACCGAGCTTCACCAATTGTTATTAGAAATACATACACACAGTGAGTTGTGCATATTAAACAATTATGATCATTTGCATAACATGCCCAGCTCACGCACCTTTCAAGCACCTTACCCTGATGCATGTCAACTTTAACGTAAGTTTGTTCGTCATCATAATTCTAAAAATAACCACACACTATCTGTTGGTGACAATCTTCATTAATTTTAAACAGTATCTCGGACCAATCCCGCATTTTCACTTTAGATTACAATTAAATATTAAAACATCAAACAATTACGGATAGATATCAAAATTAATTGAATGTATAGTTTAATTCACCTAACATAGCGAACTGGAGTAACCTCTAGATTATCATACGGATGATTTTACCCACTTTCCAATTATGACAAGCTGCATAAGAAAAACGCTTTATTCCTCACTGGATATTCGTAGATATCGTGACGAGTACAAACGATTTCTCTTGTTTGAGTAATTTTGATGTTATTAAGCTTTATTACCTAACATTTAAACTCGACCCGATGAAGGAAGAAGACTCTATCCCACTTAGTTATAGTTATTGTACTATATTTGGCTTGAAGTTGGAAAAAAATGTGCAATTCTTAAACACCATATAATGATATTGCAATCTGTGACAATAAGATTGCTCTACTGTCCAGTGGTGTTATATTGTTAAATATTTGGAATTAATTATGTAACACAATGCTTTATATATTACATAATAAGAGGATTCAACAGAAGACAAAAAAAAAAAAAAAACCCGTGATGTAGTAAACGTTTTCGGAATATCATGCATAACATGTGAAGTACATGCATGTATGTATAGGTTATAGGATGTATATCCTTAATACATTCAATATTCACAAATTTTCGGCTCTTTGGACTTTATCAAGTGAAAGACGACAATATGTATATTAGTTACATAGAAAATGTTTTTGCCATGAAGCTGTGTATTATGCAGACTTAATACTATGTAACTAATATACATATTGTCGTCTTTCACTTGATAAAGGCCAAGGGGCCGAAAAATTGTGATTATTGAGTGTTTTATTGTTTATTCGGATAACTATACTTCGATTCGGAGGACATTGAATTTTATTGGCTATCTCTTGATATACTTATGTCAGTGTTCTTGTTGCGCAAAGGACCTCGCGAGCTCGGTCTTTCTCCAAGCCAAGAACGAGGGCATAAATAAATTCAACATATGCATTCAATAACATTTTTATTATATATCCTTAGCAATGATACAATTGTTATACTTCAAATTATTTTATTTAATTCACTAAATCCGGTACCGAGCATATATGGAACGATATTACAAGTATATGTAAGTAATGTCATGTAAATGGAAAACGAAAGAAGGACATATAATAATAAGTTATGGTTGAAGCTTTTTTTAATCAAAGGCCAGCAATATTGTATGATACTATTGTCAAAGAAATTGAAATGCTGAAAATGACAATATTCTGAAAAATGAAAAATTTCGTATACAATTATACATAGGAAACTGAGATGATATACAATTTTATTAGGATCAAGTATCCTTTTTGAATCCACTAGCGTCCTTTCCGGGCATAATCTCTCTGATATCTTGGGCTACTGGTTGATATATAAGTTGGTGACTGTCACCAAATAGTGAAACCTGTCTACACGGTGACACAAGGCACACATGAAATGCTTCTATATTCTTTCCACAAAAAAAAACATGACAAAATATTTCTACAAACATTATTGGAGCCTCCGTGACCGACTGGTAAGATAACCGAACTATGAACCATAAAGTGTCTCACTTCCGATCAGTGCAGGCTCGAGCACCGCCGGTTCCGAGAAAGTTTGCCAGTTTACTTGCAGAAGACCGGTGGTTTCTTCCCGAGTACATGACAACCAACTTCTTCCTATTCCACCATTAAAAATGGCTGCCACCATTTAACTGTAAAAAGTTGTGGCGTAAAACACAATTCAAATTCGAAATCAATATTATGGGTTATGATAATGCTAGAAAAATCACACAGAAATGCACTCCTATTACCAATTTAACTTATATGATCTATGTATACAGAATGTACTCAGGTGACCATTTAAGCCCATGGGCCACTTTTTGTTGATTACATTTTTCTTTATTTCCAGTTTAATTTGGTCTGCGATGATGAAATGTTGCACACCAATGCTATTTTTGTCTATTTTCTTGGATCCTTGGTAGCAACATTAACAACATGCTCGCTCGGAGATGTGTAAGTGTAATAAAATGTATATAAATACAATAAAAAAAACAAAACTACACACATGTTTCTGTCGGTATCATCAGACTGCACGCAATCGTTGTAGCGGATGGATTCAACAAGAGCATAGCTCGAGTCGAATCCATCCACTACAAAGATCAAGTGCAGTGTGATGATGCGGATAGAAACGTGTGTAGTTTTGTATTTATTACATGCCCCTTATTTATTTAGGCCTATACGTGTACACACATTTAAAGTTCATTCCGCTTTTAACAATGCAATAAAATATTTGGGATGACTATAATCACATTCACATTCAGAAAAGTAGCTCCGGTGGAAACTCCAACTGTATCCAACTGCAGTGCAATACAGAGCTAAGTACGGATAAGACAGTAAAAACCGAGCTCCCATGTCACAGTAGGTGTCGGCAAAAAAAACCTCACTGCTGAATGGCCGTTAGTGCTGAGCATAGACCAAAATTTGAAACCCTTCACCGGCATTTGGTGACGTCTCCATATGAGTGAAAGATACTTGAGTGAGACATTAAACAACATAACAACAACAACAACAACAGAGCTGTGTATTGCACGGGCGTATTGAACGCTATTATAACTGAATGATTACGAATGCATGTAAGAAATAATTGTTTTATCGATACCACTTTCGGTTTGGAACTCTTCATCTGTTTTAAATTCAAACTCAACTAACGAAGTCTTAATGACAGAGACGATAGTATTGAGCATTTGGTTTGGTCCTTACTTTTATGTAAAACTATACTAGTCAGGACCAGTAGCCGGCTATTGCATGATTTCGACTATTTAGAACACGATTTTGTTTAGATTTGTTTTAGATAATTCCACAAGATGATGAACAATTTTCTCAAACAAAAGAGGTACATACTGAAGACGAAATAACACCTTAGTCGGCGACTGGTCTTAGCCGACTGCTGGTCCCCGACCTGTAACTTTACTATAGTATTATGTTTATAATATTTAGAACCATTTGGTCGTTGCCACTGCTGATTGACCGTTTGATTACCCGAGGGTATACATAAACCAAGTACCTGATATTTCAGTACCGAATTATCATTTTATATTCTATAAAGTGATATTTCGAATGGACAGGGCTGTTTAAATTCTAAACTCCTCAAAAGCTAAGATATTCATCTTTTTACAGTGGTTACTTTTAGACAAAATTGGAAATGAATTTTAAATTATATTCTGACCTTGTGTGACATCACTTTCTGTTTCGGAACTATTTTAAATTCGAACTGAACTGATGAAATGATATTGACAGAAATGATCGTATTGAACATTTGATTGGTCCCCATTTTTGCACAACAATAACTTTTGTATTATGTTTATAAAATATAGAATGATTTTATTTATCGAGGTAAAGTTTCGTAACTTATATATATTCAATTATTTAATTTACTTTGTATGTTATGATTGCTAATCGTAACATAAACATCAACTATTAAACTCTTGTCCTAGACTGTCCGTCTTAGCCTTTATATGTCGATTATGGATATTATATTAGGATACTATAAAACAGTTCTTTTACGGGCATTTGAATTAATGATTTTATTTTGCGTACTGGCCTTTTCAGACCTATTCGAGAACATATAAATTTTCGACTTTTTTTTAATTTCACATTGGCAAAAGACGTAAATTTCAACACTTGGTATTGAACATTTAAATAAACAGAGAGATAATGGTTTAAAAAACTACAAATTCTAGAAATGTTTGCTAGATATTTGAATTCACGAACATTACTATTTATGAATTAACACAAACATTTGTTTAACGAATTGAAAGTGATTTACAGTACACCGATGTAAATTTCATCTTATTTTGATGGTCATATTCCTCAATTTCACGTCACTTTGATTGCTAATATTGCTATGCCTTTGTATTTACAGAATTGGTCGTCGGTTACTTATTTGTATTACACAGACGCTGTTGTTCATTATTAACATTGCCATGCCTTTCTTACCCTCGGCAATGGCGTATACAGTGTTCCGATTTTTTGACGGATTCCTCGGCCAAACATTTTATCAAACAGCCTTTATTGTTGGTAAGATTTAGAGTTTCATTTTAATTTTATTGATATACGTATCGAACATTGAGTCTGTCCATC
Source organism: Atrina japonica (assembly GCA_030159075.1). Lineage (NCBI taxonomy): Eukaryota > Metazoa > Mollusca > Bivalvia > Pterioida > Pinnidae > Atrina > Atrina japonica. The sequence goes on from BROG01001127.1 coordinate 27,009, forward strand.
AACTGTGTTGAGACGCCTTTTAATCTGTTATGACCTTTTTACACGGGAATTGTTCCTCTACAGTGTTGTCTGAATGAAAATGACTACAAGTTATGGGTTTCAGTTAGCAGTATTTGGTGAGAGTAATTCCCCTTTGATGGCCATATTGTGGATCAATGTAATGGGTTAACTTTTTTAATCCACCATATCGGATTAATAATATTAGTGGAAGAAGGGACTTATAAAATATTCATATTTTTTACCAAAAATTAGCTGTGAAGATTAATGTTATAAATATTTCTGTACCAAAAGATTTTTTTTCAAACTATTTTTTTACAAGAATATGTGTACATAATTTATTAAGAAAAATACATAGGCTGCCACAAAATATGGCCGACGAAGGGAAATACTTCCTGTAAAGTACGGCTACTGAAACCCATCTATATATTTAGTACCTCACATTGTAATTTCTTGTTTTTTACATTTGTTTTTGACTTGTTATTGGGATTATTGTAACATTCCACATCGTGAACATGTTTGTTGTCTAGAGAAACGTAATCCGAAATTACGTAAAGGATAAAGTGCGTGTAAGTATTGTGGCCGTTGTTAGGTATTAGACAGCATGTATTTAACGAATAAAAAGACCCAAAACTTACAAATAATCTACTGAGTTGTTAAAGTATGATAACTCGTGATACAAAAGATTATGAATATTGAATATCCAGTATGTCTCTGGTACGACCATCATGCTTTGCTGTCAAATCATCAAGTCGTTCAAATGGAACACATTATCGCTACAAACACGGTAATGCAAATTAGACTTGTTCGAAATAGATTAAGTAAGGTAAGTACGTAATAAACCAATCATTTGTATTTTTGTGATGTGTTAAGATACTAGTATCTTGTGATTTCATGTCATAAAAAGTTCTTATGAAGTACACCTTGAAAAGCAAGTTTTATAAATTGATCATAATTTCACAGTCTTACATTAATACAACATTAATACAACCAGTCCCTAAGTAGTGCATTACCCCTTCTAAATACAATCTTAGATAAGGCCATGATAAGCCAGCATTAATACAACCAGTCCCTGAGTAGTGCATTACCCCTTCTTTATACAATCTTAGATAAGGCCATGGTAAGCCAACATTAATACAACCAGTCTCTAAGTAGTGCATTACCCATTCTGTATACAATCTTAAATAGGTCATGATAAAGTACATACTTAAACAACATTAATACATCTATTCCCTAGTAGTGAATTTCCTGTCCAACGTAAGATCATTTCATGTAAAGCGTGACACATGTATTTGAAGATTCGTGCTGTAACGGTCGAAATAATGAACCCGCTTGCTTATACCACGTTTCCTTTAGCAGGATGTTGATTTACTTACTACATAGTGATTACTAAAGCGTATGTATTTTGGAATTGCCCATGGACCCGGGACCAATGTGACCGGTCAGTCCGGGATATTTTCTCCTGCAGGGCACTTTTTTGCAGCTGTGTATTGTATAGAGGTCCTGTTGCATATATCTTTTATATTATCTAAATGATTTATGATTTCCTTATCAATGGTATGTATACTGATTTTGTACCATATTCTAGGTATTGAACTGGTAGGTCCATCTAAGCGGTTTCTAGTAGGTGTACTCAACCTTGAAGTATATTGTATTGGTGAGATAATTCTGGTCTTTATGGCCTTTTTCATTCGTGATTGGAGGTACCTACAGTTAGCAGTGTCAATACCAATGGCGATTCCCATAATATACTGGTGGTAAGATAACATATTAGCAATTATGAATATTTTTAAAGATAATTAATACATTCTGCTATCCTCAGCAAATAATATCATTATTATAGGATTTTTACCCTCAGGCCAATAGGACATACCTCGGCGCAATAACTAGGCTAATATGGAAGTCACTGATTAATGAGTATATCATTGAAATAATCTCAGTCAATTTGAAATCTAAGTAGGCCAATGCTACGTAAAAAGATGCGCGACTTAAAAAAAAAATAATGGCGGCCGCTCTCACTTGAATTTCTACATGGTCTACGTGACATAAATATTGGCTGAGTTTTTTAATATTGATTCAATATTGGCTTAGTTTTGAATTTCATATTGTTAGGGCAGAAACAGTCGTATTAGACTAAAATTACTGTTGAAAAGTAATGAAATGGCATAAAAATACATTTGTCTTTATACCAACCTAATAAAATGATTACCATTTACTTATATACATATATCAAGCTAGCTGTGTTTTAAATGTAACTTGAGAGCCGTCGTGGCTCCGCGGTAGAGTGTTCGATTCGCAATCGGAGGGTCGCGGGTTCGAGCCTCAGCGGAGGCGGTTGGCTTTTCCTGTCCTTCGGATGACAGTAAAAACCCGTGTCACATTAGGTGTCGGCACGTTAATGAACCGTGCCTAGCATAGACCAAAATATGAAGCCCTTCACTGGCTTTTGGTGACGTCTCCATGTAAGTGAAAGATTATTGAGTGGGAAGTTAAACTACAATACAACAAAAACAATTAAATGTAATTGTTATATTTATCATATAAATATTGGGATGCGTCAAATGATTTTGCAGAAATTGATAAGATGAAACTACGATCATCGATATATATAAATTATAACCGACACTATAGAAATAGACATTCAATGTTATTTATATTTTAAGGAAAAGGGTGCTCCCTGAATCACCCCGCTGGCTGTTATCGAGAGGGCGAACTGAGGAAGCCATGGAAATTTTAGAACGTGCTGCTCAAGTCAACAAACGAAACCTGACACTATCTGTTAAAAATATGAAAATCAAGAAGGGGGAAGAGAGTATTCGGAAGATTCTAAAAGAATTATTTCACTCCAAAAAACTTCTCTTACGATGGCCAATAGTTGCAGCCAATTGGTATTTGAACTGTTTGCAAAGAATAGAAAGAGGGAGAAAGAAACAAATTTGCATTCACTCCGTTAGTCCTATGATAACATTAATGCACTAAAATATTCATTGCTTCATTTTGGTCAAGTGAGTTCCATTTTAATGACTTATATCTCTCTTATTAGAAAAGTTAAATTTGACGCTACTTGATTTAAACATTCAAGTGTTTAGCGGTGCTATTGATGGATTGCAACACTTGTTGTCTTTCTCCCTTTTAAAAAGATTGTACACTTAACTTGGTTATTTTGCAGCTCCTTATCTAGAATGAGTTCTATACATCCTGTATTTTGCAATCCTAAACTCCACCTCTCCTTCCGAGCTCTTTCGTCATCTTAACGAGTTTTTAAGTGAACATAATTATAATGGTGTATTTTAAAGGGACATTAGCTGTTTTTAAAATCCTTTTTCTTTGCTACTTCGATTGAGATGCAATTACAAAGAGATATACACAGGCATAAAAAATATAAATCAATATTTATTTTGTGAAAATTGCTTTAGAAAGGCAGGTTTGGTATTTGTTTTCAATTGTAATTGAAGAATTCCACCTTACTATTTTTATATGCATACCAGACTGGACCCGACTTTATTTTTAATTCAAACGTATTTTATTTTATATTCACGAAATGGGATTGGGACCTGACATTATTTTCAGAAAATACATGGAAAGATTTTTTATGCCAGTGCATAGCTCTTATTTCTAAATGTACATCAATTACCAGTAGTAAAGGTAAAAACAAGTCGAGCAATTGTTTTGGTAAGCACAGCTAATGTCACTTTAATTTTTGATTTGTTATTGTGTCGCTAACTGAAATATAATCGTACAATTACCATGCAGTCCAATTTAGCTGTACGAGACATAGATTTCGTTAATTTGTGGATGTATATCATTAAAGTTGTTAAAGTGAATCTTATTATGCGAGACTAGCCACAACAGAATCCTCAGTGGCCAAACATGAATACTATGAAACTTGTATATAAAGACCCTCTTATGGACTCAACTAAACCGGTCTTTATAGGGAGGTGGTCTTTATGTAGAGGTTGATTTGTACGCAAAAAGCAAACAGTGTTACTGTAAACATATGGTCTTGTCTATAGGTTTACCAAGGTAAATTGCCACTTGTTTACAAATACGACGAGTCTAAATTATATCATCACAGGGTGACAGGATTCTTTGTCTACACAAAAATATTGGAGTTTCAGTAATGCAAGGAATCTGTGCAAGGCTATATATTTTATTTGTACAACCTATTTTTGGAAAGTAAACCATGTTGTTTGGGTTTTTGACAGAACTCGAATGTGACTCTTTAACTTGGTATACCTGTATAGTCCGTTTGCTCTCCACTGAAACTGAAGTTTAGTCATTTTTTGCAAAAACTATATAATTTATATATTTTAAATGCTCATCATTGTTATTTTAAAGGTAACTAAAATGAATTGTAATTGCATCAAGCAATTCAAAGGGAAAAGTTTCCCATTACTAATAATGTAAGATTTCTTTCAAATTTCAAGAAACTTTACGTGGGTGTAAATCCAATACATTAAACAGCCATAATACTCTAACTATAAACAGTTTTCGAACCACGTGGTTACCTAAAAATAGTCAATGTGCCTGCTACGTATATGCAATACTCCTCATCTATGAAAATATATAGATCACTTGATTTAATATCATTTTGGCATAATATCGAAATGATGCATTTAGATTTATATGTACGATAATTGATAAACAAATATTTTAACATAGAAGGACATGAAATTTACAATTATTTTTCACAGGAAAATACATGCATGAATAGGCCTATCTTGTCACACACTTAATTCGCGCAGACTGGTCAATAAGGGATCATCTCACAATTGCAAGTCAACATGAGTTTCAAGTTAACATTTTGTTTGTTTTTATGTTGTATTACATCCAGCACGTTAAGAATACTACTATAATAAGTTTTGTACATTATATAAAAAATGATGCAGACTTATAATTCCGATTTTGTTAAAAATAATTATGAATTTATTATACAATTCTAATGCCAGTCTACTGTCATATGACCCAAAGTATCTGATTTGCATACGACCAACTTATGCATGAATCAGAAAGAATTATGGGTGCTGTTTTATCAACTTCATTTACCCACACAAACTTTTACATAATTTTGTATTGCAGTAAATGGGTAAAAGTTTTGTTAGCTGTGACCTTTAAATTTACATTGAGATATATCAACGACGTTTTGTCAATCAGTAATGACAATTTTCATACCTATGTAAATGTGATATATCCCAACGAACAAAATGTATCACTCATTTATTCATTTGAATTTGATTGGACTCGCAACCTTTTTGTCCGGTCGACAGTGAATGTTCACTTCCACCTCTAAATCTTCCGGAGGTCCTTGTTTGTTCAGTGTTCACGAGATTTGTATACTACCTCCCTGGCGGTCAATACTCTGGTGTCTGTGGTTTTTTTTTTATATAATCAGCAATATTGCAATCAAATTGTACGTTATTTTATTTTGCGCTTTTTCATATTTTAGAATCTTATGTTATATTTGGGTATTTGACAGGTTTATTATATCACTGATGTACTATGGATTGACACTTAACGTCGGGAAGCTTGGTGGTGATTTATATGTAAACTTTGTTATCAGTGTGGCTGCGGAAGCTGTCGGATACGCCTTATGCTTAGCAATAGATCGAGTAGGAAGGAAACGCTTGCATTTGTCAGTCATGATCACTGCAAGTGTAACATGTTTTACATCAGTCATCCCAATTTTTATTCAATTTAGCTGTGAGTATAAAATTAGCCATTAAAATGGCATTTTTCATTAATAAAGTTATTCGCGATAAAATACACAAAAACATTTGAAATGACATTTGATAAATTTTAGAATAAAAGAGAAAATCATCTATTTCAAACGTCGTTGATACAGCAGATATAACATTATACATTTGTTGACTGGGTGTGAAGTCAAAATGTGTTTTGTCGAACCAGAGGACCACACTTTTGCCCGAGGCCGAAGGCACCAGTTTGGTCTGAGGGTTCGACATGACAAATGTTGACCGAAAACTCTACAAATGTTTTGTTATGTCTTTATTTTTTGTTTTCTATACTCTTCTATCATTGATTTTTATGAAACAAATCAATCATAGGGATATCACAAATGGTTAATGTCGGAAATAGACGAGAAATGGCCGGAAAGTACTGAATAGTAATGAGCTTTGACGTAAGCGGGCAACATTTCATGCAAATCCAGTCAACATTTCAATGTTGACCGGTCAACATTTTTGTGAGGCAAACATATGAAATTTTGGACTTTTTAGCCCACCATCAACAGATGGTGGGCTATTCATATGGCTCTGCATCCGTGGTCCATCCGTCGTCGTCCGTCCTGAACAATTCTTGTAACCGCTAGCTCTTAGAAAGGACTGAAGGAATCTCCTTGAAATTCGACATGAAGGTTACCCTTGAGGTGTAGTTGTGCATATTACATTTTCAAAGAGATCGGAATCCAACATGGCCGACAGGCGGTCATTTTGAATTTGGACCATAGGAAGTTTTTTAATACTATTTCTCAGAAAGGACTGAAGGGATTTCCTTGAAATTGGACATGAAGGTTCCCCGTGAGGTCTAGTTTTGCATATGACATTTTCAGAGAGAAAGGATTCCAACATGGCTGACAGGTGGCCATCTTTGATTTTGACAATGGAAGTATGTTTATCTCAGAATGTACTGAAGGAATCTTTTCGAAATTGATTATGGAGGTTCCCCCTGAAATCTAGATGTGCATATTACATTTTCAGAGAGATCAAAATCCAAGATGGACACCTGTCCGCCATGTTGAATTCCAATCCATCTTAAAATGTAATATGTTCAGTTCAAGTTCAGTTTCGCTATAATTTCACAGAAATATGGATTTAAGTTCAAATTCAATGTTGAGACAAAAAAATAAGAGAAAAGAAGAGAAAAGTACAGTCTGTCATAGATCAGACATAGAACATATTATGGTGGGAGCCAAGATTCCTCTGGTTTCATTATAGGAGAGAATAGAGAATTAAAAGTAAAGGTATATCAATCATAGATAATGACCTTTTAGTGTTACATGTCCCGTTTTCTGCATAGAATAATCATTTTTAGTACAAACATATCACTTTCTAATGGTTCCATGGAACATTTGCGACAGGTGTAGCATGCTATCAGGTGACGCTGATTCCTAACGGACACCTGATCCCATCCCGTTCGGGATTATCAATTTTTCTCCGTGTTGAGACCATCGTTATATCCTATTTGTCGTATTCTAATGGACTCGAAGTTTCGAATATCCATTGGTACTTTCTATTTCAAGCATCAACCTGGATAGCGGTTACTTTATCGATGATAGGAAAGATGGCGATATCTACGGCTTTTGGTGAGATATTTCTGTATACTGGAGAACTGTTCCCTACTGTTGTCAGAAGTCTTATAATGTCTTCCTGTAATCTGGGAGCCAGGATAGGATCTTCAATGACCCCCTTTGTATATCAAATAGTAAGTATGATGTAATATGTCCTGGATATTTACAACTCCAATAAACACATTTTATTCATAAAATTTTAATCTGAAAGTAAATAAGAAAGTAATAAATCTATTTTTATCTCATAGTTATGGTTTCTGAGCTATCCCCGTGACCGAATGGTAAGGGCATCTCAATTTGAGCCATAGAGTCTCTCTCTTCTGGTCAGCGGCAGGTTGCCCTGCTGCAACCTAAGCTGACTTTTGCGAGAAAGTTTGCCACTTAACTCGGGGGAAGCCTCTGGTCTCTTCCCAGGTACATTATAACCGAGTTCTTTCATCCACCATTAAAAACTGGCTGCCATCTTATAACTAAAAATTGTTGAATGTGACGTAAAAAAACTGAAAATCAAAATCAAACCAAACCAATGGTTTCGAATTATTCCTACTAAACTGGTGTGTAGATCAAAACGAAAATGAAACAAGATAATAGGGTTCATCTGTCTTGAAGTCTTATTGATAGAAACGATCGTCTAGAGCATTTGTTATGTCCCTCGTTGTTTCTTTTACAAAAGTATAACTTTTGTAGTATGTGTATGATATCAACAACCTCTGGGTCGTTGCCACAACTGCTGGTGGACCTTTTGAGATCCCGGGGTATCCATAAGCTCAATACCCGAACTCCACAGCTATCTTAAATTCAAGTTCAACTGATGAAATTTTGTTGACAGAATGGATCGTCTTGAGCATTTGCTCTGGTCCTTTTTTGACAAAACTGTAACTTTGGTATTATGTTTATGATATGATAAGTATTCAATCAATTTCTAATTTTTTTATCGAATGAGAGATGGTTTCGATTCCTGCAAGTTATTGACGCATTTTTCAATTGCTTTTGCAGTGTTATCAAACAGTTTATTACGTCCCTTTTCATAAATATGTCTTGTTTGTGCTTGAATCAGAAGGGATCTATATAGTTCTGAGATCAGTATGTAGGCGGAATTACAAAACAGTTCCTTACAAGCTAGCATTTATTGTTATGGTACATTACAGAAGGGACGTAACTCGAATTATAATAACCTGAGATCATATATAATATATGTAGTTATCCCCCGTTGTAGAGGCATTACGTTAAAAAGCAATATTTATAAATGTCAGCGACGGAAATTTATTTTAAAAGTATCTAATAAACACGAAAACCTTGTTATATAATTAAAATATCAATGAACACGAAATATCCTACATCTATCGTGATTTAATCCCGTAAAATTGAGTTTTTCAAGCCTGAAATAAATAATGTATTGCAATATAGTAATTATCTGACGTCATTGTAATAAATGCATATTCAAATATCTGTTGAAGCTGAAGCAATGTCGGAAAAAGAAATGTTTATTAAACTTTATTTAACTTTTTTTACATTCCTGATAATTTCTTTTCTTGTACCTAATTTTCCTATCGCTCAACAAGACGTATGTCTACCTCTTTCTCTTGAAATAACTTGTATATAATGTTGATTAACATGGAGAGTTAATACATTATCATTAAGAATTAAATCACGTTGTAATGCCGTGAAACTGAATCTGTTTCGGGAAATAAACATGATTTTTCCCCTTTTTATTTTACGACAGTATGCATAAAAGTTATCAAGAAATTTACGTTTCTGGAAAACGTATTTTACCACAAAAAGTCGAATATTTCCATGAGTAAGACATTAAAATGTAACAATTACATCACTGATAAAACGTTCATAACATCGGAAAATGTTTATAAATATAAAAATATTTTGATAATTGTATGATCCTATGATGAAATTGACTCACATAGATTAAAAGTATCTGGAAATACGTTGCCCTTCATTGCGAAACAATGAATTATATTTTAGGAATATTAAAGTCGATCGATTTCTAATAAGTCATACATGTAGGGTTCTAGATTATTATCCATGTATTTGAATTAAAAACAAAAGTACTCGAATAAAATATTTCACGTAAATGGACGATTCACTTTTTCTTGCTTTTTGCAGTGCATACTCAGGGAAGAAATATTGGCAAAAATTGCCAGGGATATTCCAATATTTCATAACCAATTAGCCCCATTAGACACATTTGGACTGGTCTAAATTGTTGGTTTACAGAAGAATCCATTGGTTTTCAGGAGTTGATGTATTAAACCATCTTTTTGAGTCATTTCAGTCTCACACATGTATTATTTCTTTGGTTCCAGACTGATGGAAAATTTGGCGATGCGTTACCTTTACTGATATTTGGAGTAATCACTATAATTGTGTCTCTTGTATCTGTAATGCTACCTGAAACAAAAGATAAAAAATTGCTGGAAGTCGTCAGTGATGTGGACCGCGAAAAAGAGGTGTAAGTAACACACATACACGCACATAGACACAGACACAGATAGGCACAGACACACACACAGACAATTATATATATATATATATATATATATATATATATATATATATATATATATATATATATATATATATATATATATATATATAATTCCTTTGAAAAACTAGGCAATGATATGAAATAATTTTAATCTGATCACGTGTGTATTTGCATTTGCCATCATGTATATTTTCTTTGCTGCAAAATATTTTCATGTTTCATTTTCTAATATATTTTAGCATTATATACACTACTGATAGGTCACTCTTGATACATTTTAAAATTAACTACCACGCTTAGGATTAACAGTTTATGCATCATTGTGTATTTTTTAGAAATTTGAATGCACAAAACCTTTTACCAATTTTTAAGTAATCTTGAAGTATCACACTACACATAATATTATATTTACAGTCATGAAGAAATAATAAAAGATATTGATGATGAAGATGACGAAACAAGTCCATTATAATTCCAATATTACCGTTATTTCTCGTTATGTAAATCATTTCTAAATAAATATATGAAAGATATTTGAAGTAAATGGATTATTTTACACAAGCATTCAACTAAATAGTGGCTGCCTTGGAATCAATAATGAAACATGAATAGAAAAACTATTGTTATATCTTGTTTTTGAAATGTTGAGTTAACCTGTTCGATAGCGGTTGTTGAGTCATCCGCGCCAATTGTGATTGGAATTTATTCCACACTTATTTCAGTTGAACTCCACTGTGGACTCCCGGCGGGTGGGACCGGTCAACACAGTATGCCTACTCCTCTATATGACACCTGATCCCGCCTCTGAATTTCCAGAGGTCCGTGTTTGCCGAAATTTTTACCAGATTTGTATACATGTATTTGTCTCCTGGACATCCTGAAGACTGATACGTTGTCTTCTGTTTTTATATTTTTATGTATTACATGTATACGTCATAAAAATATCAATCATTTTAATTATGATAATCGGAATCAACATAGATCTACCTACCTACTGTATGCGCAGTTCACTTCGGAAATAAAAAAAACTGTGACAAATACTTAATTTTATTTTCAATCAGTGGGTTGAATAAAACTTACTTACGTTATTGCATAATTTCAATCAATAACATACGATTTTTGACGTAGTCGAAGGTCCCAAAGATTCAAAAAGGTAAACTAGGCCTATCAGATGTAGTTCTCTTAGAAATTGCTGTCGGACAAAAATCAAAATTTCAGATATGTCATAGCAAAATTTTAAAATGGAATGCTCAAAAATAATGTTGATTACTAGAAATGAACAATTCTGTTGTAATACAGCAATGCCTATATCTGTAATAAAATCTGATGCCACAAAAGTGTGCCACAGTATGCCTATGTGAATTGGCATTATACTTCTGTTTCAGTTATGCAAAAACGTCTCATAGAAGTAAAAAAAATGAATGGTTTCCCAATATTAAGTTTTCATATTTCCAAAGTATTTTCACGCGGTAGGTAGACCTCGGATAGTCATTATTCATTAGCTAGGAAACTTGAGATTCCATTTGGTCCACCATTTGCCTCAAAATCTGTCAGTTGTGACTGATAGGCAACAGACAGAAACTTTCCAACACAAGAAACAATATATGACAATGTGAAGACACGAGCTCGGACATGTTAATTTTATCTGGGCACTCGCCCTGCCCCACGGTTAGCGCCTCCACGTCAAATTCGGACCACCCAGAAATACAGTTATAGGCTCCATAAGCTTGCTTGTTAAAGGGGCACCACCTGTGTTTAAAAAAAAAAAAGCTGTGTGCAAAACAATTGTCAATTTTTTCTACTTTTACTACTTGTACTTGATGTTCAATAACAGATAAAAAAGCTGTGTGCAAAAAATTATGTAAATTTTTTTTCTACTTTTACTACTTGTACTTGATGTACAATAACAGATATACACAGAGCTATACACAAGCATAACAAATCTTATATTCCTATACATTTTGTGAAAATAATGTCGGGTCCAATGTGGAATTCTTATACAAATGGTAAGGCCGCGTTTATTAATTGCAAGTGAAAAAGTGTCAAACCTTGGTTTCTCAAGCATTTTTCACAAAATATATAAGAATTCAAGAAATATTGTGCCTGTGTATACCTCTTTTTTGTTATTTTATATCAGTCTGAGTAGTAAAAAAAACTTTGGGAAAAACACAGGTAATGTACCTTATATCATTGTAAAGTTTTGTCATTTGCTTACTTTTAAATTGAAGATCAATTCCAAAGTGAGCACATGACTAGAGTAGTCATGCGCTCAATTTTGAATTGATCTTCAATTTAAAAGTAAGCAAATGACAGTTTGATTGAAATGAGATAAAGTTTAGCTTACATATTCGAATAAGATGTACTTAATCCAAAAAAGAGACATACACGTCAACATCTGATGTCGGACATTGACATAGCCTAGGAAGGACATCCTTAATTCAATTAACAAGAAAGCTATTCCCATTACTTTGTGTCCGTTCACATTTCAAATTTTCAACTTCTTACGGAGAACCAAAGAAATGGATTGCAACCGAACATGACATGTGTGTTCCTTAAAAAGGTGCTCACCTTGTGTTGTTATTTTGGTGGCGAATTCTTATTCAAAATGGCTGGTAGCGGTGGACATACATTAACATTGGACTTATGGGAAATATATGTACAATAATCGGCTTCAAGAAAACAACTGAATGGGTTGAAATCAAACATGGCATAAATCTTTCTCTCAAGGCGCTGAAAAAGTGTTGTTACTTAGTTGCGAGTAATAACATTTTGCTCCTTTAGATTAACTAAAAACGTGCAGACGACATTAAATATGAAATTACGTCACTTCATTCCAATGGATACCTCGTATTTATCTTAGAGTTATCGCTCTTTTTTATTATAGAGACGAGCAGATACGACCAACTATCTGATATTTCATTTTTTCCTCACGCTGTAATATGCGAACGCCATTTATTCTCACGCAGTTTTTGAAATTGTAGAATTTTTTTTTAACAAAACTTACAATTAAATGACAAAATTTAGGACGAGATTTCCGTACAGAAAAAACGAAAAACATAGAAAAACCCGAATTACGTAAATTAATGAAAGCCTCATGCCACTTTATTTATATTTCATATCTACATTCCTTGTTCGTTTTTTTTTTGTTCGTTGTATTATTATCATTTTTACGAGTTGATGTTCCATCATCTCAGTAATGTTTTCGTAAGTGGATTTCTTGGGATCAAGTATGGGGTTAATAACACATACTATTGACGGGGAATTATACATATATGTGCATTTCAGCAACATAAACTTAAATTCAAGATTGCAATTTCCAAATCACACTTTTATGCGTAAATATTTGTTTTTTAAAATGACGAACAAAAAAAACCGTTTTAATGCGCTGAAAAATATAGGTCTTGAAGACTTGTCGAAATATATGCTTTAAAAAGTCGGTCCGGCGTCCTTTATGAGTTTTAAAATATTTTAGAATTTCTTCCAGATGTTACTTTTCAATTATTACTTCATATTATACACTTGTAACCAAACTGACGTTAAAAGTAATTGACCGGACTGTTTACAATTCTAGCGCACAATTAATATGCTAATCAGTTTTTGATCGAGTTGCGTGTCATTCCCTTACTGTATATTGGCATCTCGCTGTGAAGTTAGACATTAGAATATGTGTAGTCCACGTGATGAGAAACTCGCGGCAGTCTTTGAAGTTCGGAAAATGTTTAACATGTACACATTTAAGTGCTACTGAGGGGAAATACAATGTAAGGATACAATAGTGTCCTTTCGCATAGAAAATCGAATATATACCTGTAGAAGCATAAGGCTTTAAAATGATATCGATCGCTGATCTATGTAGTTTGTTATATCAGTATACTAAAAATATCATCAGTACTCACGTGTGATTTACATGGTAAAGGATGTAAAAACAAAATTGTGATGTTTTCATGGTCATGATTGTACTTATTTTGAAATAAACTTCCGTACACAACAATAGTTGAAGTAAACGTAACAATTCTTTAATTCATTTCATTCTTCCTAACCTTCCTAAGTCTGAAAATGATCAGAAATATATAAAATTATCATCTTACCGTCAACTCGTGACATTGCATCAGTACCTCGTGACCTGTGATAATCACGACGGCATTTGAATGCAAAAGTATCACTTCTAAGACTCACTGAAAATACGAGATGTTAATTACTAGTATCAATAATATCAATATGAAATACAGACAGAAAGTGATGACAACAGAGGTGATGGACAAAAATAAACAGAAAAATCAAAGTTCACCTCAAGTTGTTTAGTATAAAATATACGGGGAAATAGAGATTGTATTATTGCGTCACACCTACTTTAAAGGTAACACTTTCCGGAATTACCCGAACGATTTACCGAGACAATATAAAATTCTTAGAATGAACCAAATGACCTCACGAGATATAATGTATTTAAATGAAATCTGTCGAAGTTTGCTAAATACCGTCTGTTAAACGCTGTATGCGTTGTTAAAGGGAGGTAAGTAGAAAATAAACGAGATAAAAAAATGACAATTTACTCATATCGCATATCTAGACAGGTTTGTTACAATACGTAAATAATATTTCGTAAAAAAAAACATCGTTGTTGAAATTCTTTACTCCTCAAAAGTTAAAATAGTAATTTATTTACCATGGTTATTTTTATATTTGTAGGTTTAGTATTTGACCTCGTCAAATATATATATATATATATATATATATATATATATATATATATATATATATATATATATATATATATGCGAAAAACTATTACTTTAGTTTTATATGTATAATATTTTCCTTTCAGTGAAGGTTAAAGGTATTGAACGTATCGATGAACAGCTGATAGTGAAACATATGATGCGCCTTTAAAAAGTAGGTGTAAATTACGAGTGTTCACTTACCTACATCTAACATAAGTTCATGGGCGATAATTACAGCAATGGTCTCGTGTACATTCGCTAAAACATGTCACTAAACCAAATGGGTCTCTTTTTATTCGATCAAATCATTGAAACTATTTTCTGGTTTCAAAATTAAACCGTTTTGAATATCTTTCAGGTGACAAAATCATATCGTTATCAATATTTTTCAAATTATAAAATTGAATCGTTTTCATTAATTTTCAGGTTTCTAAATTCAATCGTTGTAAATATTTTTCGTGTGACATTGTTAAATAGTTTTTGAATACTTTCCAGAAAACAAAATTCAGCCGTTGTGAACATTTTCTTGTAACAAAATTTAGTCGGCGTGAACAATTTTGTGTAAATAAATTAACTCCTTGTGAATATATTCAAGTGACAAAGGATAGTCTAGGAGGCCTTGTATAATACCACTTTCTCTTTGGAAAATACACATACTTTTTAAATTAGAGCTCAACTGATGAAGTCTAATTGACAGAAACGATATCGTCTTGAGCATTATAACTTTGGTATTATGTTTATAATAATTAATGATTTAGTGTGTAATTAGTGTGTCAATTAATAAATTGAACATCTGAGTAATTTCTTAAAACAAAAGATTGAACACCGAATATTAAATTATGGAAAGACAGTAATACATGTGATCTAAAAATCTGGCAGAACCAAACGTCCTGTCCATTTATTTTGGCCTTTTGAAAAAAACTTTGGTAACATGTATTATGTTTACAATATTTATAATCACTAGGACAATGCAGGTGGACCGTTTGAATTCCAGAGAGTATACACAAACCCAGTATCTGGTATTTCGGTACCAGCATAATACCAAAGTTATAATGCTCAGGACGATCGATTCTGTCAGTTAGACTTCATCAGTTGAGCTACAATTTTAAATAGATTTTTTTCAAAAAAGAAAGTGGTATCAGACAAGGCCAAATAATATATCTACACGTATAACCGAGTTGAAATATAACTAACAAGCAACAGACTTCCATCATAAAAAGATACGAGTAAAATACGAGAAAAATTTAAAAGACAAAATATACACATACGTAAAAATAATATGAAATACAAGTATGTAGACTTATATCTAAAACAGTAACAAATCCAGTTAACATAGATGATTTCGTTAGAATGGATAGGTATAGGTCATTGAATGTATATGTTAACATATTTATGCCCGACAAATACAATCAATAACATTTTTATTATATATCCGTATCAATGATACAATGATCATACTTTAAAAATATCTTATCTTAGAATTCACGATAAATCACAATGATATTAAATATTTGCGTAATGTGTCAGCATTACAGCGCGTATGCGTATAACACAAAAGAAGTCCCAGAACCTCAAAACCGGTCCCAAGCGTATATGGTAGGATATAGCATCTTTTCAGTAATGTGACTAATTATATATCCTACTTTCGTTTTTAACTTAAATAGATGCAATATATCCTACACTATTCTCCCAGCTTTGAGGTTCCGTGACTACTTTATATCCTACACTATTCTCCCAGCTTTGAGGTTTCGTAACTACTTTATATATACTATATTCATACGCACAATAACGATGACACGTTACGCAAATTTTCGATTTTTGTGATTTGATGATAAAAATTTTATTGAATGTACATGTGTAGATGTATGTTGAAATATTTACACCCTCGTTTTTGGCGCAGAGAAGACCCTCGTAAACTCGGCCCTTTTCCCTGTCGAGAACCCGGGCGTAAATATTCCATATGTCAAAAACCTATACAAATACTCCTCCAGGCCATGTACTCAAGTTCCTGATCAAAGTTCTATACTTTGGCATTATCTTGGCGCTTATCAGGCAGCGATACAGATACAATATGGCGATCATAGGTATTTCATGTTCTGTAAACACTATCATGGCGCTTAACAATAACAGATATTTATTATAAAAATCACACGTGCTGTTGTCCAATTCACATATCCCGGCACGGCGAGATAACCTCTTGATTATCATATGGATATTTAATTCTACTCACAAGACTCTCGGAAAAATTGTTTTATTCTTCGCTGATACCTGTAAATGACGTGTAGGAACGATTACTCTTGACAGTGCTATTCTAATGTCGCTATATATACATATATATATAAATATGTGCATATAAAATAATTAACAATTGTTATAACTTATAGTAGAACACAATAGAGGAAACTGGTGAAGAACTGTGTTTATAGAGAAAATGTCACTAAAACAGCAAATTGTTCCGTGTTTTTCTTTATTTCAATAAATCTGTCTATTTTAGACTTTTTATCTGAAACTAATTAAAAAATATGGGCCTCTCACATTTTTGAGTTGGGCAAGCAGATTTTTAATCGGATAAAAAGTTGAGCTCTCACCGTGAAAACTAGAAAAGAATTCATCGGACTTTTTAATTAAATAATTCCAAAATATATTTTGGGACTTAACTTCTGAACCATCTATCCAACACTGAATCTCGATTCATTTTGGAGGTTGGATCAAAATTAAAGAAAAACAACAACAACAAAATCCGGGGACCATACGCCAGACCCCAAGCATTTTACTGCCATGTTATTTGTTTTTACTGAAATAACAGCTCTTGAGGTAGTTTTATCAATTAGATATGTTAGCGGGTGTACAGGCATGTATGTTATTCGATTCTCTAGCAAACACTACCTCTCATGCAGTGATGTTTGTATTATATAACATATTTGATTAGTACGATTTTGTGTCGCAACCTCATTCAAACATTTTAGACCCGCCAGTGCGTTGTATAAGCAAATTTCACTTCCTAGCTGATATACACGAGCACTGATAATTGAGGTTCAAATGATAACATATCTGTCATACATACAAATAATCAGTATATATTGACTTTCAAATTAATCTAAGTTTAAAGAGGTCATCATTTTAATAAATAAATCAGGAAATCTAGCCTTGTTATATCTAATTTGTTTCAGCGATATTTTGTTTTGTTAAATAGAGCAGGTTAGTCCCTAATACTCAACATTTGCATGAGTCTTTGGATCATGATATACTAAAATCCATCTAACCTGGCGAGATGGAGTCTTGTGAATATTTTTTTGATCTGGACGAGTTTAAATTTTAGGTAATAAAGCATAACATTAAAATTACACTGACTCGTTCCAACTTGTCACCATACATAAGATAGTATCCAGTGAGGAATAAAACGTTTTTCCCGTGCAGCCTGTCATAACCGAAAAGTGAGTAGAATCATCTGTATGATAATCAAAAGAGTACTCCGCCCGCCATCTTATGTGCATCGGACAATATATATTGGTTCTGTAATATCTTTCTGAACTTGGGGATGTTTTACACATAGTTGTACTGACAGAAAACTTAAAAATTATGAAAAAAACCCACTTAAATTTGAAAGTGTGCTGGCGGTCGTCACCAAAATAGACTGCAACTGATTCGCCTTGAGTTTCCACTGGGGCATAAAACATGGTAACTCATGTACCATTAGTTCTGAGAAATCGACGTCGCACATTCCTTTTTTTAGTATACAACCAATGTTAAAGAAAATGTAAACGCAAAATTAAGCGGTTTAAAATGATGTAAACATTTTCAGAGAGATCGTCATGATGTCTTTATAGCCATTTTTACTTGTTTGTAATATTAATGTTCTTTATATATACAAACAAGTACTTTTATCAATAAATTCCAAATATAGAACAAATGCAATGGATAGGTATAATAATTTCCACATCAACAGTTCACTTGCTTTTAGATAACGGAAGCACTTGAAGTTATCGTTAAATAAGATCTTTTCAGTATAAAAGTTATGATCACGTGAACCGTACACAATGTTTGTACTTCGATTGATTGAAAATGTAAATTTTCTATTGCAAAGTATACAGTGTTAGAGAGAGTAGAGAGAAAGATAGTTAGAGAGAGTAGAGAGGGACAGAGATTGTTAAAGAGAGAAAGAGTTTAAAAAGAGAAAGAACATTAGAGAGAGTAGAGAAAGAGTGTTAGAGAGAGTAGAGAGGGACAGAGATGGTTAAAGAGAGAAAGAGTTTAAAAAGAGAAAGAACATTAGACAGGGTAGAGAGAAAGAGTGTTAGAGAGGGACTGAGAGAGGGATAAAGAGAGAAAGATAGTTTAAAGAGTGAGAGTATTAGGGAGAGTACGAGTGTGTGTGTGTGAGAGTGAGATAGAAAGTTAACGAGACGGAGACAGGGAAAGAGTTACAGAAAGCAGAGAGGGATAGAGAGAGGGTTAAATACAGAAAGAGAGTTTTAAAGAGAGATAGTGGATGTGTGTGTGTGTGTGTGTGTGTGAGAGAGAGAGAGAGAGAGAGAGAGAGAGAGAGAGAGAGAGAGAGAGAGAGAGAGAGAGAGAGAGAGAGAGAGTTTTAGACAGTTAACGAGAGAGTTAGAGAAGATGCACAAGTTGGAATGATATTGAACATTTGGACTATATATTTTTAAAATGGGAACAATGAACAACGATGTTGATGATAGAGACAATGATGCTAAGAATGAGAACAATGATGTTGATGATAGAGACAATGATACTGAGAATGAGAAAAATGATGTTGATGATAGAGGCAATGATACTGAGAATGAGAACGATGATGTTGATGATAGAAACAATGATACTAAGAATGAGAACGATAATGTTTTTTGAGACAATGATATCAAGAATGAGAACCATGGGTACCATATGATTCTGATAATGCTAACAATGATGTTGATAATCGGGAAATGTGGACAAAGGAATGTATTGAGGATCATTACAAATAATCAGGATAATAAGTAATCGTAGAGTCAGCCTCTCTGTGGTGTATTTGATGTACTGATCACCACATGTGTAATAGATAAGCAACTATTAACAATACTGACTCGAGTCAAGGATAGCTGGATATGCCATATTTCTACGTTAAAAGTGATATTTCAATTTTATGGCATTGGAACCATACTATTCAAGTTTGCTCCAAATTTATATATATATATATGCGTAGTTAAATTAAATAACAATATATATATTTATATATCTATCTAGTATATAAACATATATATATGCGTATAAATTAAATAACAATATCCTTTCAATCTAGTCTAGTATATGATATATATATATATATATATATATATATATATATATATATATATATATATAAATATATATATATATATATATATATATATATATATATATATATATATATATATATATATATATATACTATGTATTCAAGGTAGGTACATTGAAGTATATCTATATGGTGTATATAGGTATTTGGTAATATCGATATAAATCTAGCATTCAAATAAAGACAAGAGGACTCTCAACTTATATGACCATTTCCTGTTGAAATTGTTACAAATGCGATATCTATAGCAGGGTATGTTATTTGTTGAATACACATAATATGTTTTGCAGCACGTTGCAGGTACATCAAAATAAGTGACGTCAGAGAAGAACTAGTCCTCGTGACTGTCATGTGATATCATCATGGACATAATTTACCTATTATCGTGTTGATAAAAAGAAACGTTCGAAAAACACAGAACACTACTTGATAATGCTGAAATGAATTTCAATTTCGTATAAAAATTAATTAGGATTATTAATTATGAAAGGTAAGTACAGAGTTATTATTCAAAATATTAGAAAATATTTTTAAACGATCTCGTAATAATCGTCTATCTATTGTTACTTCAGTTTGTGGGATTTTGAGATAACGATGATAAAATAAATAAACAACTTGATACCTTTGTAACATATATTGTGTATTAATTCCCTATGTCAAATAATGACATATGGAGAAATGAATATGCAACACACTGAACAATGCTTTCCGCAAGTTATCTGAAAAATGACAGTCTCTTAGAAAACTCGCTTCCGTTACAGATGACAAGAATGTAATATATATATTTTTCTCATTTAGGATCATTACTTGGTTTTGAAGAGAGAGAGAGAGAGAGAGAGAGAGAGAGAGAGAGAGAGAGAGAGAGAGAGAGAGAGAGAGAGAGAGATAGACCTTTTAAGCATGGTATTGGATCTTTCTTCATTTATACCGCCATCCTAAGAATTTATCATATGCAATATATATATATATATATATATATATATATATATATATATATATATATATATATATATATATATATATATATATATATATATATATATATATATATATATATATATATATATATATATATATATGTTTCTCTCGTAATCGTATTGAAATTATCATTGTTTATTCATTTGAGAAATATTTTGTTAATACATCAGTACATGTAAATTTCACGCTAACAAGATGATGTGTTTGCCTCTAATGGTAAAATTCACAACTGAGTCGGCTATGAAGTTCACGGATGATAGTAACGTTGGGAAATATACGACGTATAAAGCATTTCCACTGTGCTCGGTGTCAGGGTGAAATGTAGTACGTCACGGTGTATTATAACACGTGCGAGATAAAAGTTATCGACAAATGAAAAACACAGACTGATAACTATATTTTATTTGGAAAGCTGAATTTTAACTCATGGCAAATCGAAAATGATTTTCCGAATGGAAAATGTATTATTGTGTTATAATTAAAATTCAAAGGTTCCAAAGGATGACCGAAACTCCAAGTCCATTAAAATACGACAAATATGATACCCAACCGGTCTCAACATGAAGAACAATTCCGAATCACAAACAGGATGGAACCAGATGTCCGAAATTACCATCATGTCAAAATCGAAAAAAATTTCCCCAATGAATTTATTTTGTTATAAGTCATTCTTGTTTTAAATCATTTTATAAATCGTTTGTTTTGATACCATATGATTTGAGTGAATTATTACTGTAATGTCACAAAATAATTTCCCCGATTGAAAAGTATACTTTTTTGTTTTAATTAATTTAAAAAAAAAAATTATTTACAAATCGTTTGTTTGGATACTATATGATTTAAGTGAATTATTATCAGTGTGTCTAAATCGAAAATTGGAAAATACACTACTTAGTTATAAGTAACATTGAAGAAGTACCAATCAATAACTCAAAAACTCAAGTCCTTTATAACACGACGAATTAGATGTGCAAATGGTTTCAACATAAAGAACAATGTGTAATTCATTCTTGTTTTCATTCATTTTACAAATCGTTTGTTCGAGTATTAAGTGATCTTGGTGAAGTCTTACCATATTGCAGTCCGGTAACAAACAAACTTCTATATTATCTCTAGCTAAAATGGTTGTATTACCACGCAGTAGCATTCCATCAATTTATTTATTTCAGGGCCCGAAGTCACCTAATTTACTCAATACTCAAGCTCAACTTTTATTTCATTATTTTGAAAAATTCTTTATTAAACTTTTGGATTTTAGTGATTAGGAAACATATGCTTTTTAATCATTTACATATAATTTTTTGCGTTACAATTATGATTTTTTTTGTAAAAAACGAATACGTTGAGTACGGTACTCAATATTTGAGTACGTACACATTCATTTTTTTAATATTTCTGAAGTTCGGCTATCCCATCGTAAATTTTCCATATTTAAGTAGTAATATCCCTTAGTCACCCGCATATGGAGTTTATATTCCACAAATGATTCGATATGCCGGAGCGTGTACAACATATGAAGATTTCATATGCAGAGGTAAACTACTCACTGACGAAATATTGACACAGGGATATGTCAACGTTCCGCAAATTTTACGGTCGGTATAATAGTCTTGTTTGCGATTACTCTTGTTTCGCTGGGTAAAATGTTGAGTTGCCTTTTCGTTGGCGGTTGTTGAGACGTCTGTACCAATTGGGACGAGGATTCACTAATCACGTGTTTCATTAGACTTGACTGTGGACTCACGGCGGGTGTGACCGGTCGACAGGGGATGCTTACTCCTCCATGGCAGCTGATCCCACCTCTTGGTTTCCAGAGATCTGTATTTGTCCATTTTTACTGGATTTGTATCTATGTCCTGGACATCCTATTGATTTATACTTTGGTATCTGAGATTTTAAAAAATATTTTTATCATTATTTAGAGTTGTTTGCCATCAATATACAACAAATATGTCCAGTTACAGAATAAAGTTTGCATGTTTTTACTTTAAAATCATGGAAATTTAGTTGAGCTTGAGTAGTGAGTAAATTTAGTGACTTCGGGGCCCTGGTTAGATAACAGAAGTACACTCTCTTCAGAACTGTATGATGAAGATATTCACTGTCAGACCAACAAATGTGCATTTTTCCTGGTTTGCAATTATCTTTTCAAATTAATATCTTCTAATTCGTGCATATTTTGTGTTGTTAATTCGAATTTTATGTAACGCATATTCAAGACAGTTAACTAGAAATGCATACGCATGTTATGTAAGATAATGTACTTAAATGACATACCTGGTGTTTCGTTACCAGCTGATTATTTTAGTATCAAAATAACAATGGATAACACGATTTAAATTCAAGATAGTCATCGTTTTACAGTTGTTACTCTTTGATGGATTCAGGAATATATTTAGTTAATTGTTTGGTTTTGTGATGAAGTGAGGAAATGTACGCGATTTTTGTTTTTCATTTCTGAACGGACGATCATACTGAAGACAATGTCCAAATTCGAGCCCCTGGCTCTTTGCATCTGCAGGTTTAGTATCGGTCGTATCCGTCATAAAAACAGCATACTTGCGAGTTTATGCTAGCCATGGCTTCTTAATTATACGATCTGTTATATATATAAAAAAGTGTTAGAATTAAATACGTATACCACGGATATGTAAGTTACAGTGCTAGAATAACATACGTATATATTACGGATATGTAAGTTACAGAGCTCGAATTATATACGTATATTACGGATATGTAAGTTACAGTGATTGAATTACATACGTATATATTACGGATATGTACTTTAAAGTGCTAGAATAACATACGTATATATTACGGATATGTAAGTTACAGAGCTAGAATAACATACGTATATATTACGGATATGTAAATTACAGTGATTGAATTACATACGTATATATTACGGATATGTAAGTTACAGAGCTAGAATAACATACGTATATATTACGGATATGTAAGTTACAGTGATTGAATAACATACGTATATATTACGGATATGTAAGTTACAGAGCTAGAATAACATACGTATATATTACGGATATGTAAGTTAGTGATTGAATAACATACGTATATATTACGGATATGTAAGTTACAGTGCTAGAATAACATACGTATATATTACGGATATGTAAGTTACAGTGATTGAATAACATACGTATATATTACGGATATGTAAGTTACAGAGCTAGAATAACATACTTATATATTACGGATATGTAAGTTACAGTGATTGAATTACATACGTATATATTACGGATATGTAAGTTACAGAGCTAGAATAACATACTTATATATTACGGATATGTAAGTTACAGTGATTGAATTACATACGTATATATTACGGATATGTAAGTTACAGTGCTAGAATTACATACGTATATATTACGGATATGTAATTTAAAGTGCTAGAATTACATACGTATATATTACGGATATGTAAGTTACAGTGCTAGAATTACATACGTATATATTACGGATATGTAATTTAAAGTGCTAGAATTACATACGTATATATTACGGATATGTAAGTTACAGTGCTAGGATTACATACGGATATTAAAATAAGTATTGATGTGCTACGTCTATTTTGTGATACAACCTTCACTCTCTTTCCTTCGAGTGTCGAGCTTTTCGGGGAGAAAAGGAAGTAATATGGGGGTTAAACTCGGTCATAGATCGGGTGTAGAATCCGATTACGGATATCAAAATAAGTATTGATGTGCTACGTCTGTTTTGTGATACAACCTTCACTCTGTTTCCTTCGAGTGTCGAGCGAAAATAACAACGCGAATAAAAAAGAACCGTTGTTTCTTTTAAATAAAATTCGTTCAACAGTACTTAAATTTGTGGACCAAAATGACAAGATCCAAATGATTATGTCATTTTCTAAGTACATTATGCAGTATACATGTATTATACATATATACATACATACATACATACATGCATACATACATACAAACATACATACATACATACATACATACATACATACATACATACATACATACATACAAACAAACATACATACATACATACATATATATATATATATATATATATATATATATATATATATATATATATATATATATATATATATATATATATATATATATGGTATTGTTTCAAAGTTTAACATTGACCCTCTTCAGATTTAATTATATTACGGGCAGTACTGGATATTTAAAAAAACAAATTTTTAACAGTATAACGAGCGATTGGGCCCGCCATTACATTACAACACACTGTGGGGGCAGTACTGACATGGTATAATCATATTAGAGTTGATAACGATATATTTCAAGGGGGGGAAACAGGAAGTGTAACGAACGAGAGGATGTTAAACTCCTCTTCATGACATTGTGTAATTAGAATGTGTATCCATGAAAATTTTAGACAATCATCAATATAAACTCATTGTTATATAAACTTGCGGATATTTTGTGGTTTTGGGCATGCACATGAATATATAATTTGTAATTGTAAAATGGACTGAATGAGATGTTTGTGCACGCAAATTTGTGTTTATTTTTGTAGTTGAATAAACAGAGCGTGTTTGTAGTATGATGTCGTGAAATTGCTGCAGTGTCACCCAGGGCGGAACAAAGTTAGTGTAGTTGTAAAGACAGATTCGGGATTCAGTGTAATTGTACAACAGATTAATTGAATGTTTTTTACGAATTTTTAAAGGTAATGCACTTAATTTGAATTCTCATTACTTTAATACAACTCTAAGGCGATCGTGGTATCATGAGTTACTCGGTCATTTAAGGGTATGATATGGGTTTATCTCTGTTCAGCAAATTATACTAACTGGGGTTCTGCTTGACCTCGAAAGGTAAGTGAATCTACCGACCAGAGATAATTCCCTAATATTCCTCTTTTAGAAAATCTGGGTCCGAATTTACCAAAATAACTAAATACTCAAGTTCAATTAACTTTTTATGATTTTAGGATAAAACACTGAGGATTTATGCTGACTGAGCATCTCTGTATAGATCATTGCACATATTTGTAAATAATGATGGAGATTTCTTATAATTTGTAAGAAAACTTAAGAAATATAGAATAATAGATTGAGTACATTTTCTTCAATGTTTGAGTACTGAACTCTAGATTTTTATCATTGTCTGAGAAAATCATGTATTTGACCCAATAATTTTGATGTAAATGAAAAAAGACGATAAAATATTGCGTATTGCAGTCAGACAACTCAGGTCTTATTGAGATTATTTGGTGACTGGACAATAATGACGAATTAACTCCCATGGGAAACATTATGTTTACCTCTAAAGGCTTATACCAAAAGAATACCTTATGGAAGCCAAATACTCTGTTTTGCATTACCAGATTGAGAATTTTATTTGCTATATTTATATCTTCTGTTATTTAGAATAATATTTACCTAAAATTAATTAATAACTAATTTTAAAATATGATCGTTTGAAATGATAGGTATCTGTAGTGTGTTTGGCTAAATATATCACTTACCTAGTACCAGAGTCATAGTTATGCAAAAAAGACGATTGTTTCATCAGTTAAGATAGAGTTCAAAATAGATGTATATAGTTCCGAAACAAAAAGTGGTATCATACAAGGCCAAAAAATAGCCTAAATGTATTTCTAAATGCCTCTAAAGTAACTACCAAAAAATATGTATATCTTACCTTTCGAGGAGTTCAGAATTCAAAGTGTTCTCCATTCTGAATATTGCTTTAGTACAGAAAAAAATAAATGGTACGAAAATACCAAGTATATGTTTATGTATACCCCCGGGCACTCAAACGGCCCGCCATAAGTGGCATCGACCTAGTGGTTGTAAATATTATTAACATAATACCGAAGTTATGGTTTGAACAAAAAGGCAAAGGCAATTAAGTGCCCAAGACGGTCGTTTCTGTCAATAGGACTTCATCAGCTGAGCTAGAATTTAAAAAAAATGTAGAGTTCCGAAAAAAATAGTGGTGCCATACAAGGGCAACATATTATTTGTGTATGACTTGTGTTGAACTACACTTATCTTTACTGCCTATACTGCCTATATTGAATGCAGTAAGGATTATAAAGGATTTACTTTCTGTAAATGAAATACGACAATGACTTTATTTTTATTCGCACCATAACATGTATTTTATTCGTCTTTTGAAGAAATTAAATAAATTACATACCCTAATCAAATCCTAACAATGTAATTCTGGAGGGTTTTTGATATCGTTTTGTTATGTTCTGTTAGTTCAATGGTTTTTTATGAAAATACGTAGTTCGATATAACAACCTTAATACATGGTTCACACCATGCTAACTAGATAATCTAACAGTAAATAAAACTCAAAATATAAACAACTCCACTCAAAGTCCGGGAAATGTTCCAGCAAACAATAGGTATATTTAATTTACAGTGTAGATCCTACTCAAGAAAACAGACACCGTCACAACTCGGTCATACTTTGTAGATTTTCACATGATATATATATATATATATATATATATATATATATATATATATATATATATATATATATATATATATATATATATATATATATATATATGTGTGTGTGTGTGTGTGTGTGTGTGTGTGTGTGTGTGTGTGTTATTCAAAGATAACTTTATACATTTTTATAATGAATAAATCTCTTTATTAAGTTCTCCTGTTTATAACAGTCACTTTTACCCGTTACTTTGATGTTGAATTAAAATTTTGTTTGAGGCAGAAAAATAAACAAGTGTCATCAAAATTCTACAGCTCTTATGTTCTGTTACGTATCGAAGTGTAAAAGACAAGGTGAATACCAAACTTGTGAGAGGTGATGTAATATCTGTCCTCCTTGTATACAAATATTATAAAGATAATACTAAACTTGCCCAAGACGATTGTTTCTGTCAATTAGAATTCATCAGTTGAGCTCCAATTCAAAATAGATTTTCTAAATGGAAAGTGTTATCATACAAGGTCAAAAAATAAATCTAAATGCATAGCCAAATCCATCTAAGAGTAACCACTGTAAAAGTTGACTATCAGTGCCAAATATTACTTTAGTATGATATTATCAGCTGGTACCAAAATACTAGGTACAAGGTTCATGTATATCCTCGGGGACTCAGTCTGCCCACAAGAAGTGGCTGCAACTGGTTGAGCTCCAATTTAAAATAAATTTTCCACACGGAAAGGAGTATCACACATCTGTATGTATAGCCCAATCTGTCCAAGAGCAACCACTGTAAAACGATAACTATACAAAGCTTTAAATTCACATTTGAATAATAAAAGATGTGAGCTCAGACAAATATTTAGCAACGGAAATGTATAACTTGATGCTCCAAATGACGGTAACATAATTGTTGTGATAGAATTATGGAAACTTATTGCTCCTATGTGTAAAGATTATCTCGATGTTTCTAGTTATTGTTTCGAAACTTTAAGATACCATATCGAAATTTCAAGTTGTTATCTAGAAAATTTGAAAGGTTATCAATTATGGAAACATAAATCTGTCACTTGTTATGGGTAATATGGTCACATATTTTGGGGTGATTTATCTCAATACGTGTATCAGGACCTGGAACCATGAAACTTTGAAATTACTTAAGTATAAAATTTTTACTCAGCTAATCCTAAAATCTGATTGGCTGAGCAGGCGAAGTTGAGAAAATTTTAAGACTAAGTAAATTCCGTAATTTTATTGTACGAGGCCCTGTGCGTACTATTTATACTACTTTCGTTTTTCTTTTATTTAACATTCGATGAAAAGCTGCAATATCCCACCATATACGCCTGGAACCGGTTTTGAGGCTCCGGAACTACTTGTATGTCATATACATACGCGCTATAATGATGTCATATTACGCAAATGTTTTTAATGTTGTTGCGCTTTGTTGTGAATTAAATAAAATATTTGAAATTACGACCATTGTTTCATTGATAAGAATATATAATAAAAATGAATGTACAATGTATGTATTCAAATATTTACGCCCTCATAAACTCTGGCATTTTCCGCGCCAAAAACTCGAGCATAAAATATTTCAACACAAACATTCATGAACCTATTCGTATACCTCAGCATCAGCAATTTATGTTTGCTTGAATTTAAAAAGAACTATACTTTGAAATTTCTTTTTAATTTGTTTAGACTGTAAAAAAGAGTCAGAGCGTTTGGACACGACTTTACCATGAGAATTAATTATCCTTTACCTTGGTTGGGGGGGGGGGGGGAATAAGATGCCCCATATTTGAACTTGAAGTCAAAAGATGGATTAAATCTCAAAAGCGTGTAATACGGCACTGACAATGCATAACTGGGTCGCGTTATGTGTGCTTCACTTTCACATAGTGTTTGTGATTTTTTACTTTTTTACGAGGTGACTTCAGTCACTGTGTTTAGTTTATCGTCAAATATCTGTAATTTTTTTATTGGTCGATTTTCTCGAGTATCATGAATACGACAAACTACTTGTCATCGGAATATGAAAGAGAACTTCAATGAGATCTGATACGAGATTAACCACTGTTCAAGTACAATTTTAGGTTAATCAAAGTACCGAAAGTAATTATATTGGTAATCGTTGTTTTAATGAGGTATAATACACTCAGTATATTGAAACATGTTTGAAATATATTGCATGTTAATTTCTATAAATGGTACAACTGTCATGCTGTAAATTTTAAACTTACTGTCACAATATGACATCAGTCTTTTTACTGAGAAAATGCATGTTATTTCCAGAGTTTCCAAATTAGTAAAACCCGCTGAGAATCACCCAATTTTATTTCAAATAAAAAAAAAATAATGACAATGAAAACATCACAATTTTTTCACAATTTTAACCATTTATATCACATGAATTTTTGCAACGATTTTTAATTACTTTTTATTTTGGTCAAATTAGGCT
The DNA here is from genome assembly GCA_030159075.1 of Atrina japonica. Taxonomy (NCBI): domain Eukaryota; kingdom Metazoa; phylum Mollusca; class Bivalvia; order Pterioida; family Pinnidae; genus Atrina; species Atrina japonica. Next base: position 56,735 of record BROG01001127.1, read on the forward strand.
TTATAACTTAAAATCGGGGCAGACATTTGGCCTCACGTGGGTACTGATGGCTTATTTATTATGCAACAAACTACATAGATGAGCAATATGATATTAAAACCTTGTGCTTATAACTATACTTCTCATTAGTAGCCTTAAATGTCTAGATCAATACATGTGCATGTAAAACATTTTTCCAGCATCAAAGACTGCCGCGAGTTCCTCATCAGTTAAGATCACGTGAATGAGGAATGACGCAACTTCTTTGTCCAACTTCACAGCCAGATCTTGCCAATACACAGTAAGGGGAACTCGACCAATACTCATTTACATATCAATTGTGCGCCGCAAGAATTGTAAACAGTCCGGTCATTTGCTTTTAACGTCAATTCTGTCACAAGAGTATAATGTTAAAAAATAATTGAAAAGTAAGCAAATTTATAATATCTTAAAATCCATAAAAGACGCCGAACTGACTTTTAATAGCATAGCCTACATTTCAGCAAGTCTTGTAGACCTATATTTTTCAGCGAATTGTTACTTTATTTTCGTCAAATTAAAAAGCAAAAATGTACGAATAATACTGTGATTTGGAAATTTCAATCACTGAAGTTGAGTTTATGTTGCTGAAATGCACATATATGTGTAATTTTTCGTCAACATGATGCGTTGTTAACCCCATACTGCAAAATATGCTTTGATTTGTTCCCAATAAACAACTTACCATAGCATTAATCGTAATAAATGGGTAATCTTTGATTTGGTTACTTTTATTTATACGTTAAAAATAGAGTTCACAGAAAATATGCCTTTGCGTAGTAAAATGGGCAATACCTTTATCAATTATGTTTTGTAAATAATTGAAGATGAAAACCAATAACAATACATACACGATAACACATTCCTACAATATCAATTACATAGGTATGCATTTGTTTGTTGTTGTCGATCAAGAAGAGTTCCCGCGTATCTTTCCAGACAATTGATTACCGCTAATTTCGCAAATAACTGCAACTGAAAATATAGTTCATTGTTTCGAAATTTACAACAGCGCTGAACTTAGTTGATGACGAAGAGAATAATTGAATAAATTTAAATGGAGAGAAATATTGAATATTTATTGAGATAGTAATTAAAGAAACTAATGAAACATTGTTCTACGTGTATATATTCATACGCGCCATGCTATTGTATACAAGGAATCTGCTATGTCTTTTAAGCTGACATACAAACTCGTTATTTAATTATGTAATTTAAAATATATTGACAGCTGCATACCGACCAAACCAATGGAAAATGCTTAATTGCAGATCTTTAAGTTAGAAAACAAAGAAGTGATTGACACACGTATCTCTCTGTGTATTCCAGTACTTACTACAGTCACATTAGTAAAACATTACATAATCAAGGACGCATCATTTATGTATGAACTGGTATGAAACTCTCAAAGCTTAAATAATACTAGCAATATACAATACACTTGAAAAATTACGAAGTGACGAAAAATTACATTAAAATTATATCGAAATGCTTTAACTGGAACAATTTTTATAAGTAGTCTATCAGTGTTTACAGGAATACCAAAGGTTTTGAATTCTTTGTTTAGGTTGAAGAATGTTACATTAAAATGATTTTAGATAAAAAGTCCACATGTACAGATACCGAGTAAGCCAACAGTATATAATTCGAAAGAAGTTCCAAAATATGTTGATTAAAGGCCTTTTTATGGTAATATTACATATAATTTGGTACTGAGCATATGTTCAGAGAGAGAGAGAGAGAGAGAGAGCATTGATTAGATCATTCACCAACATCTAAAGTTAAACAGAAATATCCACACATCACGAGCTACAAATATCATATGTATAGACTATATCTGTCCTTGTTGATGTCATTTGATGTCATTAAGTATATAAATTAAAGTGTTTTATAACAACACTGAAATATACAAATAATACATGCGTAGTCCGATTCAGTTGTGATATATGATATACCGTGGAACCTCCTTACTGACTGACTCAAAGTGGTCTGGTTAGTGGAACCTGGCTAATAAACCTCCTAACTGACTCACTCTAAATGGTCTGATTAGAGGTGTTACAGTGGAACCTCGCTATTAAACCCACCTGACTGACTCAAAGTGGTCCGATTAGTAATGTGTTACAGTGGAACTTAACTGACTGACTCAAAGTGTTAAGACCTCCTAACTGACTGACACAAAGTGCTCTGATCAGAGATGTGTTACAATGGAACCTCGCTATTAAGACCTAACCTAACTGACTGACTCAAAGTGGTCTGATTAGAGAGGTGTTACAGTGGAACTTATCTATTAAGACTTAACTGACTGACTCAAAGTGGTCTGATTAGAGAGGTGTTACAGTGGACCCTAGCTATTAAGACCTCCTAACTGACTGATTCAAAGTGGCCTGATTAGAGTGTTACATTGGAATCACATTGATAGCCTTGTTACCTCTACAGAGGTCCGACGCTTACGGAGAAATGATGCGTTTAACAGGAATTGTTTGAATATAAAAATCTCAGATACCAAAGTATAAATCTTTAGAATGTCCAGGATATAGGTACAAATCTGGTAATAATGGACAAACACGGACCCTGGAAAACAAGCGGTGGGATCAGTTTGCATCCCCTGTCGACCGGTCACAACCGCCGTGTGTCCACAGTCAAGTCCATATGAAATCCATGTGGAACAAATCCTTGTCACAATTGGTACAGACGTCTCAACAACCGCCAACGAAAAGGCAACTCAACATTTCACATAGTGAATCAGAGTAATCGCAAACAAGACTATTATACCGACCGTAAAATTTGCAGAAAGTTGACATCAAACGCGGTTTTCGATATCCCTGTGTCAATTATTTGTCGGTGAGTAGTTTACATCTGCATATGAAATGTTCACCGCTAGCTTTTTCTTTTTTTTTTCTTTTTTTTTGATTCAGCAGTTTCTCAATGAAGTTTCCTTCATATACATAAAGGAACAGGTCTGTCAAAGCAGCACATTTGGTTCCCATAGGAATACTGACAGTTTGTTGAAAGACCATGTCTCCGAACATTACAAACATATTGTCTATTAGAAATTCCAGCATGTTTTATATCAACTTCAGTGTATTTATGTGTAGAATCAGGGTGGTGTAGGAGAAAAAAAGTATCATGATAACCAATCACTAGATATCTAAATTTTCGGGTACCACCTTTAGTGAAAAAACAGTTGTCTATGATGCTAAAAGGTCTGTCTTTTAATCTTTATGTGAAGTTGATGTGTAAAGAGTAGAGAAGTCGTATGTTTTGATACTGTGAATCTGAGGGGGAAATAGTGTGCCTTCAAATTTTCTAAAAGTTGTTTAGAATTTTTAAGTATCCACACCTGATTTACACCGCTTCTGGAATAAGCAACTGTATAGTATTGCTGAAGTTTCTCCTGAAACAATATCTTGGTAAGGAGTAGAGATATAGGTTTGGTAGAACATTTGCTGGATCCTGCTATGTCGTCACGTTTACGTGTTTGATCAAATGATTGCATCAAATAAATGTAGGTCGTAAAACATTCTGTTCATGTTAATAAATAGGACATTTCAACAATTTCAGTAAATTTTGTAGCTTTTTATTTATAAGTTGTTGCTCTTTCTTCTTCTTCTCCTTTTTATCTGTATATCTGGGCACGGTTGTGTTTTGTGTCTTGTCTGACAAATTAAAATCAATAAAAACAGTTATATCAATCATAAACAGTTCTATTCGAAGGTAGATCGCGATTGACAGCTGTCTATATGATGATAGATAGACAAGCGTGACCTTGATTATCATGTTTACGTCAGGTGGATGGCAAATGCTACAGTTTATCACTGTCACAATGCACTTATTCCACCAAAGACAAACTTGGGATTAACGTGTTGTATCCAAACCCGATCCCGACCCTTTCCATCTGATGTGAGAAGAAATGATTGCATACTACGTTCACCGTAATATACATACAAACCATCTAAATAAATTCATTCTTTCTGATATGAGACCACTTGTAAAAATACATTGACATTATGTGTAATATTTTGTGTAAAATTTTAAGGAAGGAAGATCAAGTCAACCATTTAATTTCGAATGTTCAACATTAATATATTATATATTAATGATATTATATTATTATTATATATTAATATATTAATAAGTTTATTGTTTTTTGTCCCTCTTTCCACCATTCTTGATTCATCTATCAATTCATTTTTCGGCTATTAAGTAGACCCTAATGTCATTTTTCTTTCAGACTGAAATTTAGGAATTAACACAAGAATGGTAGAAAGTAAAACAGATCTACACACGCTTTTGCATTACAACAGACCGAAATCAGCTGTACCAAAAGAAACTTATCATGAATCACCTTTTCTGAACCCAAGACGAACAGCATCTGTTCAGCCAATCTTAAGAGAGGAAGAGGAGGAGGAAAAGGACTTAAGACCTACAACTACAGAGACAACGCCCTTAATCACAGTCAGCGATGGGTAGGTTTACACAAATAATATGTACCTGAATAATTAGATTCGAGTTAATTCGGATTGCCGTTATGATCATTCATTTATTCGCGTCTTTTTCGATTTTGTTCCTCATATGTTTTTCCGGTTTTCAATTTGCCTTCGCAACGTATGTAACGTACATGGAATATCCTTATGTTTTAACGCATTTAAGTTATTTTATGTAAAGAGATCCAAGAAAATCTTAAAACGTACCACAGTGGGTTATTTAGTTGAACGCCAAATCACTGAAATGTACCAGGCGGGGGAAATGTGCGGACAGACCGGGAATCGAACCCAGGACCTTCGGCACTAGTAGGGCTCTCTAACCAATTGCGCTATGGGGGGCTATCTGTATATTATCGGAACCGGAATAACGTCGAGGAACATTATTCAAGAATCACGTGACTTGTGATAATAAAAGCAGGATTATAACGGTTATCCGAGCTAACTCGAAAGTTCCCATTTAATATCTATGTCGCTTGTACGAGACAAGGGAAAAAAGAATGCAACTTTGTTCCGGGCAGGGTTAGAGTTACTAAAAAATCATAAAATTTTATAACATTTTGCTTGCTCAAAACTGAACCTACTATTTCCACAAATAACAAGAAATTAATCAATGAATGTATTTTAACCCTTTCACTACCAAGTAACTTAATGGTATATGCTTTTCTGTTGTTTTAGACCGCTCTATAATGGTCTGTGGGGTTTAAAGGGTTAATGACAAAATACAGATATTGATATTCCATGGTTCTTTGATACATGGAGCTATCCAACCCATATAAACCGGGTTAAACAACTTTGCTTAAGTGTATTTTAATTGTATTTTAAACCACACTCAATAATATTTCAGTTTTATGGTGGTGGCCAGTTTTAGTGGTGAAGGAGATAAATCGGTTACTATGTGACCGGGAAGAGACCACCACTGACCTTCTGCAAATAAACTGACACACTCTGTCACACATTCAGTTTAGGCTCCCGTGGGTCTCGAACCTGCGCTGAAAAGAAGGAAGGGAAGCCATACTTTATCGCGCGATGGAGAGCTCATGTACTTTTAGAAGTATAGTTGAGAATTGTATTAATCTTTTATCATAACCTGAACTAGCTCCAGAAATGATGAACGAGATTGGTATCAATTTCAATTTATTAAAAAATATGACGAAATATTCTTATCAAATGTTATCAAAATCACAGATACGGAATACATGTACAAGTTTTGAACCGATCGAAAGAAGGTTCATGAGACGAGATACAAATAAGTTGAAAATGAATAATAACAATACATTTAGAACACACACACACACACACACACACACACACACACACTAACCAAATAACTAATATATATATATATATATATATATATATATATATATATATATATATATATATATATATATATATATATATATATATATATATATATATACTAAATTGAGCTGGACAATAACCCAAGCACCTAAATAAAACAAAACATAATGACAGAGAGAAAAACGGTCTATATTGAATATTAATAGAGATTAAATTGGTTTGTTTCCAGAGGTCCGTGTTTGTCCATTTTTACTGGATTTGTATCTATGTCCTGGACATTCTATTGATTTATACTTTGGTATCTGAAATTTTTATATTTGTAATATAAAAGTTGTAACATTTATAGATCACTAGTATGTTTGAACTATATATCAGCGACTACTAAACATATTCCTGTATATTAATACAAATTACATGTACATAAATATAACTGGTACCAGGACAAATTTGCAAAATAAAATATGTAATTTTCATACAAAATTGATGACTGGAATATCTAGTCAATCCATATTTCAAAGGAAAAATTGAATATCTATGTAATTGACAATAAAAATTACACAACGAGAAACTGACATCTTCAATATTAACTATTATTTTGTTGGAACCAAATTGTTGAAAAAAAATAATTAGAGTATATTATTTTCTTTTCGATAAAATATATAAAATATGGAGAAAATAAACTTCTGTAAAGTAGGTAATTTAGTGAACAGAATTAAGAAATTAAAATGAGTTTTGTTGTACATTGCTTAATATGTGTGTTTATGTTTTGAATGACGATATCATGTGAAATGGCTATATCTATAGCTACAAATTATATATTTGAGATTTATTATACAGTGGAATCTCACTATCTCGAAATTCACGGGACCGCCCCGTTTACTTCGAGATATCCGAAATTCGAGATAACCAAAATGTTCAATTCACATATTTTCTATTCTTATTGGACAACGAATTAACTTACACAGGGTACTTCTTAATTCAAACTGGATTTAAGCAATTATTAATTTCACTTTCAACTTGGCTCGTTAACGGAAGTTGATCGTCGCGTGTTTTATATTCGAACTAAAAGAAGTATTTAGATATAGTAAAATAATCGGGAGCTTCCGTTCGACTTTGACATAACCGGAATTTCGACTCAGTTGATTTTGACGAGATACTACTGTATATCATTGTGTTCAAAATAATATGTATCATTGTATTTACATTTTACAGGTCGGCGTATAGTTCTGAAGATGGGGATTACATAGACATTTACAGTATAAGAAAATATTTCAGACTGGATAATTACAGAACGATATTAAGACATGCCAAAATCACGGCTCTGATTATTATAACAACGTTATGTTGTGTAAGTAATGATTACAATATTAACTGAGATAGATAGATAGATAGATAGATAGATAGATAGATGACAGATTGATAGATAGATAAATAATGAATGGATAGAAAGATAGATAGACAGACAGACAGGCAAATAGATAGATAGATAGATAGACAGACAGGCAAATAGATAGATAGATAGATAGATAGATAGATAGATAGATAGATAGACATACAGATAGATAGATAGATAGATAGATAGATAGATAGATAGATAGATAGGTTTGTGTGTGGATGGAAATGTGGATAGATAGATTGATAGATGGATAAAAGTCTTTCATTTTACTTTATCTTAGGGTCAAATGTTGACATAAGAATACCAGAGTTATTTTTCCACACTTTCTATGTTGAGATGCTTGTTTCATCTTTAGACTTTGAATTATATTCAATGTCGCTTATATCATTATTTTATCAACACAATACAGATCATCAAGATAAATTCGCTTACATCAATTTTTGTTTTATAAAATTAGATTGTCATAATGGCAAATGAAGAAAACGAAGAACAATGGCATCAAGTAGCAGTCGGCAGATCTTTCTCCAGTTGTAAGAGTATATGCAACATTAACAATGTGCAACATATATTTTATAACATTGTTATTTGTAAACACACTCAACAAGGTGTTCCTTTTAAGATACTGTACACCTCATCTATTCTTGTAGTCTGATAGTGCATACGAGTGCTTTGTTTCAAGTTTATTCTTAAATATTATTTATTTCGTTTCGTCAAAACAATAAATCTCTTTTTTCATAAAATCATTTTTAAAACATAGAATATTGAATCCGCGTTTCATTTTATGTACATTGAATTACTGCAACAAGCTATTAAACTGCATCGGTCTTCACTTTACTTTCTAGATGTTTACTCTAATTAGGATTCAATGAATCAATAGAATATTTATTGTTCTCAAAGTTAGTCCATTCATTCTCTTATATTTCTTTACCTATTCTAAAACTCAACAGATCCTATACACCATTCAGGAAACAAAATCAAGTTGCTGGTTAAAGGGCCGGTAAAACTAATGCCAAATCAGACCTCGTCAATTGAATCGCCTCAGATCGTCAGGATATCGTTGGCAAACTCTACATTCGAGGTACGTTGATGAAGTATATACAAATGTATGAGATTTTTAGTAAGATCAGTCAGTGTAAATATTTTTCAAAGATAGACCTTTGTAAAGGTTATTGGCAAGTGCCAATGCGAGAACAGGATAAAGATTTAACATCTTTCGTCACTCCTGATGGATTATATCGCTTCAAGGTCATGCCTTTTGGTTTATCGAATGCCGCTGCGACTTTTAACCGTATGATGCGCGTGCTTTTAAGTGATCTCATTCACACCGATAGTTTTATCGACGATATCCTTATTCATACCGAAAACTGGTCAGATCACATATTTGCTTTACGTCAATTACTTGAGCGATTGCGATCTAGCTATCTTATGACGAAACCGTCAAAGTGTTTTATTGGTTACACTACGCTTGACTTTTTGGGACATTCGATTGGCGATGGTGTTATAAAACCCAACGCGGAAAAATTAGAGGCTATCCGAAGTGCTCCAAGACCTGAAACCAAAAAGCAAGTTCGTTCTTTTTTGGGTTTGATCGGTTATTACCGGAAATTTGTACCGAATTTTGCCGCTGTCGCAGTCCCGTTGACTGATTTAACTCGGAAAGGTGTTCCGAATAAAATTCCATGGCGTGATGAACATGAAAGGTCATTTCAGAGTCTGAAATCGATGTTTCTTTTTTCTCCAATTTTGAGGTTGCCAGATTTCAAGAGAGAATTTTATCTAAGGTGTGATGCATCTGATTATGGTCTAGGCGGAGTTCTTTTACAAGAACAAGGTCTTAAATTTCCAATTGCTTATGCAAGCCGGAAGTTGTCTGACAGGGAACGGTCTTATGCAGTAATTGAGAGAGAATGTTTGGCCATAGTATGGTGTATTATGAAATTTCAGGTATATTTATATGGCCGTAGTTTTATTTTGGAGACTGACCAACAACCATTGGTATATCTTAACAAATCAAAGGTCACTAATGGTAGGTTGATGCGTTGGGCATTGTTCTTACAGTCGTACAGTTTCAGAATAAATTCTATCAAAGGTGTTGACAACATCGGTGCAGATTTTTTAAGCCGTCATGTTGCTTAGATTTTGGTATATTATGTAAGCAGTGACAAAATATGGTTAAAACCAATTTTTTGTCTTAGAAAGGGGGGTTATGTCAAGATTTTGGGCAAATTTATTGACATAACGGTCCTTCGTATTTTTATAGTTTTATAGTTATTTGTTATTGCTAATGTAGTCCTCCATACTTACGTAGTAAGTCATTCTTTCGGAAGATTGTTCTTTTACCATATAATTCGCATGTAGTTTAAGTTCGGAAACTTTCATGTATTACGGGAGTACTTGTATTGTTATTGACCAGTCCTCGTGCTTTTGCGTTTTTGTTTGGGTATGTTTTATTTGTAATGTTTTGTTGCTTGAGTGGTCACTGTTATTCCTCGTGCTTTGCGTTTTTGTTTGGGTATGTGTGTGTGTGTATTTGAAATAAAACGGGTAGTTAAAAATGAGATTGGGTGTCGTAAGGATGTGCCGATGAACAATTAAAAAGATGTATAGGAAAGAAAAGACAATTTTGCTGTGTGCTGTGTGCGGGTCGGGGGGTCAGTGGGTGCGTGCGTGCGTGCGTGCGTGCGTGCGTGTTGGACATCCTGAAGATTCTTACATTGTTTCATTCGGGTTTTACTGTGGACTCATGGCGGATGTGGTCAGTCGGCAGAGGGCGCTTATTTCTTTTCTGCCAACTCAACTCACGGATTAAGTTACGCTATTACGATGTATGAATATCTATCATTGATATCAAATAACATATTCATACTTTAAATAATACAATAATTCTCTGGTATATGTATGTATATAAAATCTCAAGATACAAAAGTATAAATCCTCAGGATGTCCAGAATACATATACTAATCTGGTGATATTGGACAAACACGAAACTCTGTAATCCAGAGGTGAGATCAGGTGTCAAGGAGGAGTAAGCATCCCTCTAAAGATTAGCCTACATGTACAAATCTGATGATCATATATGAATATCTAAAAACAATATACAATTTTACTGTTGTATAGAGGTAGATAGATATTTGTAGTAATCCATCTGTGTGTATTTTCTTTTTTTATCAGGGTGATGGTGGTAGTACGTGGGATTTATCCATTGACAATGATCTTTTGATTGCAGAAGAAGCAAATGAAGAAGAACACGAGTTTACAAATCTCATCAACGAGTATGTCCTTTACTTCGTGCTTAACATGTACTGATTTAGAATTAAAGGGGCATTAGCTGTATTTTGCCCCCCAAAATGTTTTTCTTTTTTGTTGTTACTACTTAGATCGATGTACAATAACAGAAAGGAGATATATACAAGCACAACATTCATTCCTTTAAAATCTTTATTTATTTTGTGGAAATTGCTTTAGAAACCCAGTTTAGCAATTGATCAATTTGACTTTACTGTTTATATATGCATACCACACTGGGCCTGACCTTATTTTCAAAAAAATATATAGGAATATAAAAAATTGTATGCATGTGTATCTGTCTCATTTAGTATTCTACGTCAACATAAAATGTAAAAAAATGAGGATTTCTTTTTTGAAAACACAATCAATGCCCCTGTAAGTACCTTAAACTAGCAATGTAGCTGTGAGTCTCATCGTCGATATCTATAATGTTATGTATTGTATTTTTTTTTTTTTTAATATTTCCTAAAAGTATAATGTGAGATTTGATAATTTGATCAGGTACAGCTGATATAGTATAAGTATTACTGAGAAATTAATTCATTTCGAATACAATTAAAATCTTTGAATGTTATTGCAGATTGTTCATTTAAATTTTCGTGTATTTTAGTGCAGGGAATTTTTACTTTATATCAAACGGCACGGAATCAGTCCCGTTGTCATGGAGGGCTCGTGAATTACCGGAAATACATATAGTATATGCTGCCCTAGTGCTAGTTTTCGTATACATATTGATAATATTTGAGGTGAGTATATATCGAGCGCAAGTTTTCTATCAATCATTTTCTTGATAAAATATATGCTTAAAATGATACAATTTAGTAATATGTTTCTGTTGTATGACTCTAAGAATGTAGCAGTGGGGTGATTGCCCAAAATGTTGATAGGGTATAGGTGATATTTTTGAGCGAGCTATAACAGAATATAGACGTTTTGGCTAAATCTTTCCGTTGTTTAATATCTGCAACTCCTATCAACTATATATTTCGAATGGGGTATCCCCATGCTGCTCAGTAACTTTAATCAATATTGATCTTTTAAGTCTTACTCCCACGCTGTGACACAGTGAAATAAATTTGTATTATTATATATTCAATATTGTTGAATGTTGAGGCTATCTGGTGTCTTACATTATTCATTCTGATTAACAATCTACTAAGGACCGGTCATATCCACTGATCTTTCCGTGAAAATAATACTATTTACTCATCTAAAAACATATTGTTATTTTGTTATTTGCACATTTTCAGTTGGTTCATCGAACTGTTGCCGCCATTCTTGGTTCACTCGCTGCCATTGCCGTATTATCATCAGCAGGAGAGGTAATGTATAAATAAGTGGAGAGAGAGACATAGAGAGGATATATATATATATATATATAAATATATATATATATATATATATATATATATATATATATATATATATATATATATATATATATATCCAGCTGACATGCAGACAATGCATATGCAGACAATAACAAAACACTCGTTAGCTTTGTAAAATTTTGTTACTAAATTTGAAATGAAGTTTTATTTTTCCAGTTATAAGGAAAAATCACAGGTGTTAGCAGAATCCAATAAAGTATTCATAGTAGAAATAAATGAAATAGAATTTTAATCTTTCAATTATGAACTCATACCTCAGTGATAATGAGATAATATGCACATGTATTCATTTTTGTCATCTCATTTGACAGCGACCAACCATTACAATGATAATGACATGGCTGGATATGGAAACTTTACTGTTATTATTTGGGATGATGATTTTAGTATCCGTCTTCTCAGAAACAGGATTCTTTGACTCCTTTGCACTAAAGGTAAAGAATATTCACTTTTAAAAATAACCTTAGAAAATGAATAGCATAACGCCAACTCAAATTCTTACTAAAAGCCTGAATATTTTCACCAGAACATTTTTTTACCTAGTCTTAAATTCACTCTTAATCACCAGAGTCTTATGGATGGAATGTATGTCCGTGCTTCATTTATGTAGCTTGACATTTTTGTCATTTTAAATTCGCTCTCTCATCTCAGGACAAAAATGGCGAAAATTAAACGGGAACGAAAAATTTCAGGTATACAGCATTATTTTCTGTCAAAACATACTTCATTCTCTTAGAATATATAATTTTTCGAAATTTGATATTAAAAGATATATATTTTTGTATTGTTAACAGGCATATAAGATAGCTAAAGGGAAAGTGTGGCCATTGATAACATTGTTGTGTGTATTTAGTGCCGTCGTATCGGCCTTTTTGGACAATGTAACAACTATTCTACTACTAACACCTGTTACTATTAGGTTTGTATTTCTATCTCATTATATTTTCATAAATTACTGATACATAGATAGCATAGATGTGATAGAATCAATTTTCAGATGTTGGGTTCTGTACTAACTCTGACAATCGTAATTTCTCGAGTTGTTCCGGTCTGTTACGTTTTTATAATAGAAAGCAATTTCAGACAAAAATGCGGGAACCATCACTTCTGCTTATGCATTACATATATATATATATATATATATATTTATATATAAAACATGGAATTTTGAACTGTGTATCATTATTTTTTAAAATGTTATACTCAATGAAAATGTTTAATTGGTAAAAAACTTTACTATTCCTAGATGCCCCGCAAAATAAGTTGACTGTATTTTTTTAATACCCCCAAACAAAATAAATTAACTTTATACCAGTTGAAAACCCTTTCCTAAACAAAAATAATAAATTGATTGTATACCATTCTTAAGACCACCACCCCCGATAAAAAATAAACAAGTTCATCGTTTTCCACCTAAAATAAGTTGACTGTGTATCATTCTCCCCTCCACCAAAGTTAAGTTGTCCTTTATTGAATATGTGATATGTTTACATTAACACAACTTGGCTGTTTAAATTTTACATCAGATTGTGCGAGGTACTAAATCTGGATCCAAAAAATATTCTTATCGCAGAAGTGTTGTTTTCCAATATTGGAGGCACGGCAACAGCCATTGGGGACCCTCCTAATGTTATCATCGTCTCCGACAGTGACATGAAAAGATATGTAAGTATTTTGGGGGGAAATGTCAAAAACACAGAATAAGTAAATCATTGTGTAGTTTGCTGTCATCAATCTAGAAGCCTCAATATTAATATATATAAAGTAAAATAAGAAAACTACCGTTCACATCAAGTTTAGCGAGCATTTAATATGTTTTGAAATGTGTGTATATATTAACGTTTACATTTGATAAAAACTCGTTTATGTTGGACAATTGGGTTCGTGGGGGAAACCCGTTTCTTTTTCATCATTTTGTGTCGTATTTATAACACGGAAACATTAACATTTGTCAACATTATATCAAAACACACGTGTTGATCAATTTTCTTTTTTTTTCTTCAAACAAATGGAAAACGGGCAAAATATTCCAAGTTAGGAGAGAGAGAGAGAGAGAGAGAGAGAGAGAGAGAGAGAGAGAGAGAGAGAGAGAGAGAGAGAGAGAGAGAGAGAGAGAGAGAGAGAGAGAGAGAGAGAGAGAGAGAGGGGGGGGGAACATATGCCATTTGGTAAATAAATGAAAAAAGCAAATCTGGCTAAATAACCACAGGACTCTGATTAAGTTTCTATTTGTTATATACATGAGACGGGCATATACATGAGACAGGCATAACAATCTTTTCAGCTCTCCGAATTGTAGAACTATAATGTAACATAAACACCTAACACCTAACGTTTTCAATTTTGTTAAAACATTTTCAATCGTTCACACGTATTATATATATATTTTTTTCAGAATATCGATTTTTCAAAGTTTACATTACATATGGCTGTGGGCATAGTTTTTGTAGGCTTCGTTGGATACGGTGTATTAAGATTGATATACAGAGATATGAATTCACTTCAAAATCAAGATCCTGCGGAGATAGCAGGTAACGGTGTTTTGTAGAATTATGTGAAAATCAACGAAAATCAACGAAAACAGTGGAAGTCGTCTAGATCGTAACATGAAATTATAGCTATGTATCATCTCAGTCAGGATCATTGATGTAAACTGTTGACAGTGATGTAGGATTTCTATAATGTTATAATACATACCTTGACGAGAGAGAGAGAGAGAGAGAGAGAGAGAGAGAGAGAGAGAGAGAGAGAGAGAGAGAGAGAGAGAGAGAGAGAGAGAGAGAGTGAGAGAGAGAGAGAGAGAGAGAGAGAACTGTTTCAATAATGAAATTTATGTCTTTTAATCCCTCCTGGTATAACTAATTCCGGTTCGATTGCACTATATATACTACGACCAATATATATCATGTAAAAAATGTGACATTGGTTAAAATGACAAAATTAGGTTATTTATGAACATTGAAATTTGTTCAAATTTATATACAGTGGGTGGGTCTCTTGCACACTTTATTTTTGTCTGTCTTACGTGAAAAATTGTACGAAAATGCCATAAAGCTAAAAGAAAACTATTTTATCAGCATTGCTGGCATAAACCGCTCTAGTTCTACGATAGAATTAAAACAATATTTTCATTGCATTTCTGTAGAACTGAAGCATGAGATAGAACTATGGAAACGAGCCGCAGCGCGAGTGGCTGTGGCATCTAGAGAAGAAAGCATCATGAAGGCATTGTTTCTACAGAAATCAGCACAAAGAGAAAATGCACTAATTCGACAACTGTACAAATTAAAGTAATCTTCTAATACATCGTTTATTTGAGATATTTGGTCAAGCACCATAAAACTTGAGAAATTACTCAAGTATGAAAATATTCTCAAATTGGCCCGCTCAGCCAATCAGATTTCAGGATAAACCAAAGCTGAATAATTTTTTTCAGACTTAAGTATTTCTTTAATTCTGTGGTGCAAGACCAAGACCTTTAATGAAAATACCCAAATGTGTAGGTTCTTGTAAATTGATTTAGGGATGATAAAATGTTTATGGTAAATTAAGAGCAATTAAGAATTAAAACAAAATACCATACTTATCAAATTTACATCATCATCAATTTGTTATAAATATCTGTTATATGAAAAACAATACTCCTCTAAACCTGAAATGCAATATCTTACTGGCTCAGTCGGTAGCGCACTTGACTCTTGAACGTGAGGTCGTGAGTTCGAGTCCAGCCGGCGACAGGTTGGTTTCCCGTCTTTCGGATGAGACAGTGAAAACCGAGGTCCCGTGTCACAGTAAGTGTCGGCACGTTAAAGAACCCTCACTGCTCAATGGCCGTAAGTGCCGACCATAGGCCAAAATTTGAAGCCCTTCACCGGCATTTGGTGACGTCTCCATATGAGTGAATGATTCTTGAGTGGGACGTTAAACAACAACAAACAAACAAACAAACAAGCAATATCTTAAAATAAGGACCACACAAAAAAAGATTAATTTCACTGAATGTTCAACAAACTTTGCTTGCTGTCCTATAAAAGTATAAAATTTCACTTTGAATATAGTTAGTCAAACTATTAATGTACTGTGTCAATGTTTACCAGTATATTTATATCGTTTCGATTGTCAATACAACGAAAAACGAAAAACTTTATATTTCTTTGCTTTGTAGAAAGTCGGAAAGAAAAGACTTCCAGCAAAATGTTAGAGAACTCGAAAGAAAGGTAATCAATTTTGTTTTAAGAAGCTTTGCATCGTTCTGGAAAAAGTGTGATTTTCACAAAAATATTATGACTCAATTTGTACTTTTACTGTACATCTGCTGTTTAAGACCACTTTGTTTAAGATATATTGTTTCTGTTGTTTATAGATACAAAACTAAATATCAAAATATTTCATATGTATAACGCTGATATTGCAAATAACACCGATATTTCATTTTCTATTTTGGTGATACAAAACATCGTTATCGTACTCTCTTGTTTAGTATTACATAACGCCAGAAATTTGTCTTTTAATATTATATAACACCAGAAATTTGTCTTTTAACATTACATAACGCCAGAAATGTCTTTTTAGTATTCCATAACGACATTAATTTCTCTTTTAGTATTACATAAGACCAGTAATATCTCTTTCAGTATTACATAACGTCAGTTATTCCTCTTTTAGTATCACATAACGCCAGTAATTATCTTTTAGTATCACATAACGCTAGTAATTATCTTTTAGTATCACATAACGCTAGTAATTTCTCTTTCATTATTTCATAACACCAGTAATTTTTCTTTCAGTATTTTATAACAGATCGTTGGTTACTTCTAAAGAGCAGTATAGTTCTTTTGGCTGTAATTCTTTGCTTCTTTCTACATTCATTCATTCCATCAATGCATATCGATCTGGGTAAGTATTTTAAGTAAAGTTTCATTATCTTTCAATATCAAATCAATATCAGTAACTAGATTTCTCTACATTATTTAAATAACAATATAAAACATCTCAGATATCAAAGTATAAATCTTTAGGATGTCCAGGATATAGATACAAATCTGGTAAAAATGGACAAACACGGACCTCTGGAAACCAACAGGTGGGATCAGGTGCCATGGAGGAGTAAGCATCCCCTGTCGACCGGTCACAGTCAAGTCCAAATGAAATACGTGAGGAACGAATCCTCGTCACAATTCGACAACCCCTGAGAAACAATGAACTCTTCTATAAACAATGACTTGAACAATTACAAATGCGTCTTTAGGGGTGGATGACATAAAAGTAATCATAGCCATGGCCCAATTTCTCAAAACTGGAGTAGGCCTATTACTGAAGTCTGAAAATTTTACTTTATTTTAGCTAACATAATTCTCTGAAGATTTGAGCAAATAGCTCCAGGGTCCAAACACACCAAATTACTCAATAGTCAAGTTCAATCAACTTTTATTATTTTAAGATGTAAACACATACTTTATACTGTAACTGGACATTTTTTATATCCTTTGCTTACAAGTCTAAATAATGACGAAAATTGTTGCAATTTCGAAAAAATAAAAAGATAAAATTGTTTGAATACATGAAATGTGAGTAAAATACTCGAGGATTTTTATTTGTATGGGACGATTATGACTTTACAATGTAACATCCATAAGTTTTACAATTTAAAAATCACAGATACCAAAGTATTAATCTTTAGTAATCATGCATATCCTGGGCCCGGCACCATAAAACTTAAGAACTTATTTAGGTTTAAGTATATTATCAACTCGACATGCTCAGCCAATCAGATTTCAGTAATAGTCAAAGTTGAGTGAATTTTTAAACTCTAGGATTTTAAGTTTTATGGTACCAAGCTCAGGAGACAATATACAAATCTGGACCCGGTTGCACAACATTGTTCACTTTAACCTATACTAAGCCCATTGGTTTAACATTAGTTAACTTCACGTAAAATTTAACAACCTGATGTGCACCTGGTCCTGGTTGACATTGGGCAAACGCAGACCTCTGGTAATTTAGAGGTGGGATCAGGAACCATTGAGGAGTAAAGCAATGCCCAAACAAGAGACGTGTTGACATGAAGTCGGTCATATCCGCAAATTGTACAAAAAATAAAGTTTTAAAGTCAAAAATATAAGAGTAAATTTACTCAATTCTGACTCTGAACAAGAATTTGAAGCAATATGCCAAGGGGCAATGCAAAAATTCCGAAGACAAACAAGAGACGTGAAATAAGATGACATGAAGTCTGCGCAAACTCCAATCAATGTACGGGAACTTAAAGCCCATGCGATATTGTACATCAAAAATAAGTCTATATACTGGTGTCCCATGACATTTTTATAATCATCATTTCTATTTCATTATTTGAACAACGTTCTGTATTCTTATCCCATAAATTATCGTCGTGACAAATAAAGTTAATCCCTGTGCCCTATGCTCATTCAAAATATGCCTCCATAGCTTTTGAATTCAATTCTTCGGTTATGGAATGCGTATACATTTTAACCTACATTCCACTCGCTAGCCTAGTTTTGATTCATTTAGTTGATTGACTTTATGAATATTCTATCAAAATGTCATTTGTAATTTAGGATGGATTGCCATCATGGGAGCTGTTGCGTTAATCGTTTTGGCAGACATATCCGATTTGGAAAATGTACTTCACAGAGTGGAATGGGCCACCCTTATATTCTTCGCTGCTTTATTTGTGTTAATGGAGGTAAAATAATAATGATACATGTATATAAATGTATGTAAGGGTTAGTCTGATCTAACAAATTAATTCTGTACACATACATTCATATTCCCTCGTCTAAACCACGTAGCCACCACGGCTATCATAGTATAACCTATTTTACTCATTTTATCACCTAGATCCACCGCTCATACCTATATCATATGGAGCAGCACGTGTGACAAACGCTATCATTGTTGCACGTTAAAAACATGGAGCGTTTTCCGGGGATTTCGCATGTAGTACCGGCGTGTGGCAAAACTTCAAGTGCCCCCGCCTTATATACAAAGCCCTGACCAAGGGATTATCACAATTTCGTCACCCTTGATGTAGAGATACTACATGTAGAATTTTAAGAGATTGTAAGAAAATTGAATAAGTTTAATAGTTTGCTGCCGATGCACACTTTTGCACAATACATTGTAGCGTAACAAGAATTTAACTGACGCATCTGTCACTAGATACTCAATGGTTAATCTACGAGAAAAATTCTAGGAGTCAATGGAGGGATATTTTATTTTTCCGTTCTATGTTCTATTTTCTTAATTACCATATACATATTGAATTTTCTCTACTACAGGCGTTAACCGAACTGCAACTTATTGACTGGCTTGGAGATCAAATTGGAAACTGGATAAAAGGAGTAGATAAAGAAAACAGATTAACTGTAGCTATTTTATTGATATTATGGGCATCTGCGATCATCTCCAGTTTCATTGACAATATTCCATACACGACAGCCATGGTAAATAATACTTTGTTGTTCTGACGCTGACCTCTTCCGGACACCTTGTCCTATCCCACTTGGGATTCGCAATTGTTCTTCAGTGACTTTATCCAATTGTTGTATTCTAATGGATTTGGAGTTTCCATTATACATCGGAGTTTCCATTTTTACTTCTAACCAGTTAAGCGTATTATGCATCTAAAATCGGGTGTAACTTCGTGTTAATCGCTTGGTTAGTTAATTGTATTATTTATTGTATTTTACGCAACACTCAATTATCTTTCAGTTATATGATGGCGGCCATATTTTATAGTGAGGAGAAAACCCGGTTACGTTGTAGCCGGGAAGAGACCATCGCCCTTCCGCATGTAAACTGGCAAACTTCCTAACAAATTTAAATCAGCTTAGGTTCCAGCGGGACTCGAAACCACGCTGACCAGAGGAGAGAGACTTCATGGCTTAACTCATTCAATGACTTAGACCGGTCCAAATGTGTCTTCAGGGGTGAGTGAGTTAAAGCGTGATGCTCTAACCACTAGGTCCCAATCGTTTGGCATTAGTGGAGATATCGCCACATATGATTCTGAAACAAATATTGTCATTCAACTGAAAGAAAGTTGGTACTTTAAAATCATAATACAAACAAATGATGTAAAAAGAGATGGGTATTGTAACACACCTACTGTAACAGAAACTGTATTTCTATATATTGAAATAAAAAGAAAGGTATATTTTTCAGGTGCCAGTGCTGATCAAATTGCATGAAGACAATCCGGAAGATCTTCCCATCTTACCAATAACATTAGCTTTGGCCTTTGGAGCCTGCTTAGGAGGTATACGATGTATTACAGTAGATAATTCTTGATACTTTTTATAAGACTTTCGATTTTTTTTCAATTCAAATTTGATATTTCCTTATCCTTGTAGGCACCTGAGAATAAGTATCATTTAAACATAACATTTGATATTTTTATAATGAATGAACTCTATATAAAGGTCATCTGTCTATGATGGCCACTTTTGCCTGCTCCCTTGAGTGGCCTTTATAGACAAGTTTGACTGTACCTACATTTTCACCAACACATATATCTCCCAGGCCGGATGACGGTAGTATTGACCAATAAAAATTCTGCTGATAAAATATAGACCATGTTGTTCACTCTTTTCACTTTTAAATGAATATTTGTAATTGCTATGCCAAATTTTGATACATGCTTTATATCTCATTTAGGGAACGGAACTTTAATTGGCGCATCTGCCAATGTAGTTTGTGCAGGAATAGCTGAACAGCATGGCTATGGTTTCACATTCGTCGAGTTTTTCAAGTAAGTATAATGAAATATATAACGTTTCAGAAGTAGTTAAGTATACCAGGGTGTTAACCAAAGAATAAGATGAAAGTTTATCACATGTCTAAATAACGCAAAATCTTACTAGTACAAAGGTACTTAACATGTATGTCAATTAATGAAATTTTCTCATAGCTTTCTACATTAAATGTTTTTTTAATAATTAGCCCGACTCGTATTCAATGAAATATTTTAAACACGTGTGGAATTTTCTAGACTATCTTTCTAAACTGGTTTAATATGTGTTAATGTAATTTTATGCAAATTGTAAGTATTGATATGTGACAAGCGAAAATTTCAGCGTCATTGCCTTCTTTGTTCATAAGTGGCATCATCAATATACTTATTGCAAAGAAAGCTTCAAATATTTTTTAAACAAAGGCCAGATGAAAATAAATAGACTTTCTTTTAAACATATGAAATATCACAAGAATTGATGGAAGCATTAATTTGTGAGAGTTTCTGGGGAAAAAAATAATTAAAAATAAAACGCAATTGTAAAATGGCATTAATTGACAAATTTTTGGCATGTGAGTGTAAGTATGTACTCCCCGAATCATCACTGCTTTATGAAAAGTTTACAAACGTCATGGCATTCTCTTTACTATCGTAAACTTTCCATATTTAACGAGGGCGAGTACATGATATCAACATTGACGTGGTATTGACAGCTGATCTATACAACAAACGTCATGTCATTGGCTTTACTATCATAAACTTTCCATATTTAAGTAGCGGTGACATGATATACAATTATGAATAAACTTTATTTTACAACGATTGACAAACAAGCTATGTCAACTTATATTAATGTCTTTCGTTGTCCCTGATGTTGCCAAGGATCGAACCCGGGTCGCATTGGTGAGAAGAGAGTCCCCTAACCACTTTGCTACCCAGGCACCAGTATCTGTACAATGTGCTACCACTTTACTTCTTAGTGATATGTTGTGTCACAGGAATATCAAGATTTTCGTTTTAAGTTTACATTCGGTGTTCATTGTATGCCTGTAAAATTTTTGCCTTTACAAAATAAAACAAATGCAACAACCATTATCAAGGTGTCCATGACTCCCAACTGATTCTCCATGCTAAAACCTATGCTGAATGACTGGTTACTTTTCTTGCAGTTGCAAACAATTTGCTGATTAATTTTTGTTGCACTTGTTTCATTTTATAAATGGGCGAAAATAACTAACCAGAGGCAAACATACCCCGGTTATAAAGTAATGAAAAAATGTAAACACGATTCTTGATATCCTTGGTGACACAAGATATCAATAAAATGTTTAGTTATATGTATGAAATGATGATTTCTCAATTTGGGGATACATCGGATGCTGGTTAAAAGGAATACTTCTACGTAACAAATTAATGTGGAAAGTTGATGATTGAGATCCATTGTAATAAATTGATACGTCATATGCTTTACTGTAATGATTCACTAGTTGTGTGTTAAACGGATTTTAACATTTTTTGCACATATGAACCCTAATACAATATCTATTTACATTTTAACAGAGTCGGATTTCCCATGATGTTAGCAACAACATTAATAGCAATGGCTTATCTCAGTGTCTGCCACATAGCCGGAGATTGGAACACGTAACAGCAATTGTGAGATTTTATATGAAATGACTGAATGAATCTGAATGAATCAAATTCATCATAAGAAAATAACAACTTGACTAAACATCTTATAATCGACGTAGACTAGCAACAGTGTAACGTCTTCTAAAAAACTGATTTTTTCTCTTCTTAAGATGGAGTAAATTGAAGGAATGATTTCCAATCACAGGAAAATTAGATAGATTCTATGAAAACGTTAAAGTCGAATATATCAAACAGTTATGAACTGTCTAGTGGCTTTCAGAGTTCTGCTTTGTTTTCACAACGAAATAAATACAGTTAACTTGTTGAATAAGTTACATAATTTTAACTTTTTATATAAACAATTGTCATACAAGTATATATGTTGACTTGTCCCTTTTTCATTACCATTGAGGACAGATTTTCTTGAGCAACTGATCCGCTATTTTTATTTTTTCCTTTGAATTTTTGCCATCAAGAATATATGCAACATAATTGATACTGTCCTGGTTTCATGAAAACATGAACATTTGTTTACCCAAGGCACAATGTTTTTCCAAAAGGCAAAGAATGATGTCTTGGGTAAACAAATCGTCATGTCTTCCTACAACTAGGGCAATACATTCTTTTTATACCGACATACAGAATCAAGAAAGACTAAGCTTTGCAACGATTTCATCAGCTTCAGGGAGGTGAATTCACCGCCTGTCTAAAATCCACAAGTGGTTCTACAAAGGGAGCGACATGAAAAGGAAACTTGAAGTTTAGTCACCCAGGCATGTGATGGCTCTCAACCAACCCCTGACTGTGTGTCATCTATGTGTATAATAGTGTTATGTAGTGAGGTGAACATGAAGATGTCAACTTCTGGACCCGGTTGCACAACACATTGTTAAATTTAACCTACAGTTAGCCCATTAGTTTAACATTGGTTAACTTCACGTCAAGTTTAACAACCTGTTGTGCAACTGGGTCCTGATCTACTGTTGTGTAAATATTAACGTCATCTTCAATAATCATACTGTTATATGAAAAATAGTAACAATGCATCAGAATGTACAGATTGTTACAATTTTTGTTAATAAATGTTGTTATCTTATTTCCACTTTAGTCCTGTGTTCTTTTGCTGTATAAAGTATTATACTCTTGAATGAAGTCCAATCAGAATTGAAAACACTGGTACTTTACCAAGAGTCAAATGATAAATAAGGTGAATGTGAGCATGCTATTCCTGTGATACATTCTGGTATAAATTGATACAAAGGGATATAGGATAAAATATATGTTAGCTTTCTGAGAGTGTGTATAGGTATTTTCAAAAAGGGGAAATATCTGGGAACTAGTATATGCAAACATAAGTTGTGCAAAAGTGTGTATAGATTGGTATGTGTGATCTGGAAATATATATATGCAAGATGTGTGAAATTGTGAATACAGGAGGTATATAAAAGGTGTTATGATCTATGGGGTTATTAACGTATATATATATGTGAGTGATCTGAAAGTGCGAGAAGGGCTATGTAACAAAAAGCATAAGAGCGGTCAGAACATATGTATGAATGTCTGAATTAATTCAGATATATAGAAAATAAATAACTGAAGAATTCGGGTTTTTATTTTTTAATGAGCTTTATCACATTCAAACAAAATTTCATATTCTATCCCAGTTTCAATCACCATGTTTATATTGATAGAAAATATCAGTAGACATGCACTACATCAACAGGTATTTTTAATGTTTGTGATGTCAATGAGTTCTGGCCAATCAGTAACAGGAGTGTCTGCCATTATAACAGTGATTAAAGGGAGATAAACGTTGCTGTCACTTGAATGCTAGGCAAATCAATAAATGACTCCATCTGACTATATCAACATACCCAGGTCACTGTCAAGTTGGTAGCAACTGATTATTTTCCTTCCCATAATCCATAATAGTCAGACTATATACAGTCAAAACTCGTTATGTCGAGATCGGTAATCTCCATTTATACGGTCCTGGCAATTTTCCTTCAATAACTTACTGATAAAAGACCAGATAACTCTAGATCCAAAAAGTTGAAAAATCGCGTCCCGATGTTTAGATTAAATGTGAAAGTGATTAGTTAAATTTTTGTACATTGTCATAAAGTCATTTTGATTATATGATTAGTGCTGAACAAATATGATTTCTGTATCATTTTGAGTACATACAATAAATAAATATCTTCACCAAAATTCCTTTATTTTGCTCTCCAATCTTAAATCTATATGGTTAATGTTACTTTCTATAATTCGTTTTCAGATTTCCTGTTCTTAAATGTATAATGATAGTATCCATTTTGTGACCTAAAACAGAGCATGGGATGTTCCTGCTAAAATGTTAGTGATCTTTACTTGCCAATACAGTTTTGTATTAAGAAATATATACTCAAACGTAATTCATTCCTTTTAGTTTGCTTTGAATATTGTTTGACACAACACATGGTTTTTGTCACCGTTAGTGTGCACATATACTGACGATAAGAGACAAACGGTTTACAACTACCAAGATGCTCATGAAAGGAATCAGGATTGTATTTAATGACAAACCTTTTAACTCGAAGACCCGTTTATCTCGAATTTTTTGTTTGGTCCTGACGACTTCGAGATAAGGAGGTTTGACTGTATATGTAATGCTACACAATGAAACCTGTCTTGTGAGACTACAGTCATAAAAGACCACCTATCTTGTGGGACCACTGTCACAAAAGATCACCTCTCTTATGAGACCACATTCTGAAACCACTAAGTTAAGTAAGCTCCTTTAGATAAAAACACTTTTTAGAGATCATCTGTCTTGTGGGACCACATTTCAGTGGAAGACTGGGTGGTCTATCAAGACAGATTCCACAGTATCTGCCGAATCTAAAATGATACAATAACCTAATCATCGTCATCTTCGTCTCTTTGTCGTGTCTGCCGTGCACTTCTGGCTATTTTCCGTTTTTTGAAAGCAACATTTTGTGAGTCATTTGCATTTGCGAGAGTTTTCACACGTTTCTCTTTGAATCTCCCACTTTCCTTTTTTTCTTTTGGTGGAGCAGGCAAAGGAATTTCCTCCACTGGAATAGGTTCAACTGGTTCTTCTTCAACTTTGGGTAACTGTAAGTCCTCCACTTCTCTAGATAAAAAAAATGTAATAAAGGAATATAAGCCTTTAGTTGATGTTGATAAGACCATTTTTGAGTTGTTCCATTCCAATGAGTTTTGTAGGAATAGTTTGTACTGAAAGTCGGACAAGGTAATTTCCAGTTATGTAATATTCACATTGACGACATTCAGTGATATCTTGTCTCAATAACTCGGCGAGGAATCAAGTTTAGATCAATGTTCTCTCTTGTAAAGATGACAAGCATAATCACTTTCCTGTAGACTGCTTTTTTCAAATCTGACATCTATCACTTTATGATAAGCATATATGATAATCTGTCCTTCGGATGAGACAGTAAAAACTGAGGTTCCATGTCACAGTAAGTGTCGGCACGTTAAAGAACCTCCAATGGCTGTAAGTGCAGAGCAAAGGCCAAAATTTGAAGCCCTTCACAGGCATTTGGTGACGTCTCTATGTGAGAGAAAGATTCTTGAGTGGGACGTTAAACATCAATACAACAACATCAATAATCTGCTAAACCGTAAGTAATGTTGCCGCAAATTTTTGCTTTTAAACTGTAGCCTATTATGACGAACCATGACGGAATGGAACATCTCAAACAAGAGGCCCAAGAGAGCCTCAATCGCTCACCTAAAAACCATCTACAAATGTGGAAAGAAGACCAAGAAGAATATGTACATGTTGGCTGATCTGGCCAAGAAACAATATTGCAGTTTTAAGAAATTCATAAAAATATCTAAAAACTACACTTCAGCAAAATTCTTGCACATAAACATCTCTTCACCACTATACAAGTAAAACACATTAAAAGAATGCATCATAGTGAATAATTGAGGAAATGATGCAAAAATGAATGAAAATGACAAAGTCTGAAAAGACCTCAAAAACGTGTCAAAAATTAATATTCCTATTTCTATAAAAAATACAAATTTAAATCAATCAGAAACAATCCGTTTTTCAATTCATGCAGCAGTTCTGGAGAAAAGAATTTTAAAGAGGGGTACCTTATTTGACCTCTCTGGCGGAAAATTACAAATTTTGTATAAGACCTTGAGCACTTGCTTCCTGTAAAGTTTTGTCAGTGGTTTCAGAGAAAAAGTCGAAAAATATGATAAGTTTACGGACGGATGGACGGACAGACGGACGCCGGACAGGGAGTGATCACAATAGCTCAATTGAGCAATCGGCTCAGGTGAGCTAAAAAGGTCTATTAGTAGGACCCATAAACTTTACATTCAAGTCCTACATTGTACTATTATCTATCAGGATCCATTTCTAGCAGTTGACATGAAATATGGGTAGTAAAGTCTGTCAATATTAATTTGTATCAGTAAGCCAGGGTTTTTCTGGCTCATGAAATGTAAATGACAATAAAATCCCACATCACTGAAATTTGCCACCAATTTTACAAATTTGTAGAGATTCAAAGTCATCTTTTCTTAAAGAAAACAAAAATCCTGTTCACACAGAAATTTAGAAGTTGTAATACATGTAAAAATAATCCCATTACTTTAAAGTTAAAGCATTTGGTAATAAAATTACATTCTATGGTATTTTAAGTCACATAACTAAATTTAAACATATTTTTTTTTATCAAAAGGAATGAATGCAAATTCCAAGATGCACCTAACATATGTGAAGTCATGTTTCGTGTAATTTTAGTCCATACTGCAAATGTTTGCAGAAGACAATGATCAAAATAGCTTTCACTTGAAATGTCAAGTTTTTAAAGTAAAATCAATGACGGATAATTATAGAAACTTCATAAAATAAAAAATATGTTAAAGGTGCATTAGCTGTGTTTTCCAAAAAAAAAAATTATTTTTCATTTTTTACTACTTAGATTGACATACAATAACAAATATTACAGATATACACAGGCATAAAAATTCTTATATTCCTATACATTTTGTGAAAATAAGGTCAGATCCAATGTCATAAAGATTTATGTCTTTTCATTTAGATATAAAGTTCAATATCTTACTTCAATTTTTCCCAAGATCCATACGCTGATGTTTTGACCCTTGGTAAAGGACCTTCAACAATTCCTGGAGTTACATTTTCATCATCATTTGTTTCCTGTGCCTGAAGAACATATACAAAAAAATTACTTCCTTCCGAACAATTCACAAATAAACAGAAATAAATACTGGTAATTTTTTTCAACAAGAGTTGTACAGAATGTACATAGTATGCCCATCATGTCTTTTTGTCTTTTGGAGGATTTTATATTACAATCAAATTTGCATTAAAGACTACCTCTGTATAGAGGGTACCTGTCTATAAAGGCCATTCAAACATTACCTTTGTTAATCTTTTTTATAAAGAAAAAACCTCATTATAAAGATGGCCTGTCTACAGCAGCTACTTTGGCCAGTTACATTGATTGCCCGTTATTAACAAGTTTGATTGTACTAACAGGCAAATTTACAAGAGGGTGATTCCATGCATTGGTAGATGATTTTTCCACAGTGACTTTGATATCAGAGGTCTGAACTTAAGCCAAGGTCATGACACATCCTATTTTCATCATGAACATTAGTGCCAGAGATGATATTGCACAAAACAAAAAAAGGGTATTAAAAAAACATGGTTCGGACAGGAAAATTATCTATTAGTCCTTTATAACCTTCACATCAGATGTATCACCTATGAACATGATAAACTACAGTCCAGACAAGAAATGTCCATCCAAGGCAACAGTGACCATGATATCAGCAAAATGACCTTGAGTTTAGGTCATGGTTCACCACCTTCTCATAAGGAACCATTTGTGTCAGGAATGAGACTGCACAAATAAAGTAGGCCTACCTGTATGAAGTTAACAATGACCTTGAAATTAGCAGTATGACCTTGAGACAAGGTCATAACATACAGCCTTCCATAAGAAATATTGGTGCTAAGAATGAGGCTGCACAAACTAAGAACACAAAAATTGAGCAAAGGCAAATAATTCCATTCATGTCATCAATGACCTTGATGTTAGTGGTGTGACCTTGAGTCAAGGACATGACACACTGCCTACCCATAAAAAACTTTTCTATCAAGCATGAAGATATCATGAACAGGCATGTAGAAATAAGAGGCTGGACAAATTGTTAGGGTGGACAGACATGTCTGTACCATGATAAGTCCCGCCAAAAGACAGTTTCTTCAAATTTAAAAAGGGTTGATAATCCAACAGTAAGTCAATCAGGATATCAAGATAACATCAATACACTACATTTTTCTAAGTGCTCTTCGACGACATGCAAATTTTGATAAGTAAATGGTATGTATGTGAAAAGGCATTGATAAGTAAATTGTATGTATGTGAGAAGGCATTTTAATTTTTTTTTTTATTTAGTATACATCTACCGACTAGAATTATAATTTCATCTATAGGTTCGGATTAGACAGTAAAAACCTAGGTCCCATGTCACAGTCGGTGTCGGCACGCTAAAGAACCCTCACTGCTCAATGGACGTAAGTGCCAAGCATAGTCCAATATTTGAAGCCCTTCACCAGTATTTGGTGACATCTCCATATGAGTGAAAGATTCTTAAGTGGGACGTTAAACAATAATAAACAAACAAACTGAGTAAATTTGATGACAACAACAACTTTTTTTCATGTTTTATAATGAGTATTATTCTAATATTTGTGTTTATCTTACCACAAAAAGACTCAAAATTTAAATGATATAGAATCCAAATATCATTTTCAATTCTGTCACAATGTCAAATTGTACAGTTGTTTCTCTAATTTTTCAAAACATTGTTACAATATACCGTATTTGTACTTGAAAGGGCGCCTGCTCTAATAAGGGCGCTCATGGATATTTTTTTCATGTAAATCTATGGACTGTTTGAAAAAAATTTTCTTTTTATTTTTTAGTTTAGATTACTGCCCGACATCATCATACTCTTTTTCTTTTTGGTGCAATAAATATCAACTATACCCTCAAAATTGCAAAAGAACACCTTTTAACTACATTGTAAGCAATACTTTGGATTCTATCGGCGATTTCTTTGATGCAGGGAGGTCACCATTGACGTTCATCAACAAACGGAATGAGAACAGTTAGTTACGGGATTTCAAATACCTGTCAATTAAAATGTATTCACTATCGATAAAATAATACTTATCATAATTTTTTCTGCGAAATATGTCATCCAATCAAATTTATAAAACTGAATTCCCATGAAGCGTTGTCATTCAAACTTCCCATTTCGTCTACTGCTGTCATTTAAACCATCCGCAATTACCAAAATCTCGCATAATACCTGTTTTACATTTTGAATGTCAGAGATCGCATTAAATCAAAGAAATTGTCCAAATTGTCAGTTTCAATAAAGCATCTGTGTAAGGCATATGTATCACTAATACTCGTAATGCCTGTTTCCTGATCTCGCAGTTTAAATCTTGATTTGACAGTGAGTAACAAATTTTTCTACATTGTTTCTTTACAAAGTAATTTAGTCAGTACAAACAGCTATATACATTGTAGATAACTTTGCATAGCGGAGTATTTTACCATTTTTTGCACCGTAATCAAAATGTGCATCATGAAAGAAAAAATGTCAAAATAAAGGCGCCCTGTACTCCAATTACCCGCGCCTGGGGCCCTTTTTAGGTCAAATACAGTATTTTTTTTGTTTCTAGCATTTTTTTTGCACCTTACTTTTGTATTATATTTTATTGCATCAATAGCGCACCTTAACTGTCCTACTGTCACTATTTTTGGCTAAACAGACCACCTGCTCACTGTTGTTTAACCGGTTTAATAATTCATGTAATGCGGGTAGTTGGCATTTGGAAGCATGTATGTGAAGGTGTGTCCTTCGTCTGAAGTATATTAACTCTGTGTGGCACCTGTGTGGTATATACCTGTGTGGATAGAATATATTGAGATGTATTTCTGTGTGGATAGAACATATACTATAATATAGAGATGTACAAATGTGCCAAACAACATTGACCATTGGTGCTATACAAAGTGTGTTGCGGTGTTTTTGACTACTAGTATACGACGCAAATACTACAACTATAACAACAGTAGATTTACATAATAACTTTCTTATATGCAAACTCAAGAGACTGTTTTAAAGCAAATGGAGCAACTAAGTACAGAATAGTTACATCAGTGAACACAAAACTATAGCTATAGATATCGGGTGTGCGCGGTTAAGGCCAAAACATGACGATGCAATGAGGGTTCATATTGAGTGACTTTAGAATACTTGTTTATGTATTGTCGTCATTAATTGAAATTGTGTTAATCAGTGTTGTATAGACATTTTGTTTAATTTAATGTATAGTGTATAGTGTGTATGTGCTGTATGTGAGTGCATCATTGTTTTGATTTTTTTTTTTTTTGCTATTCTGAAATTTATTTTGAATAAATTGTTATTTTGTTAATTATTTCTTATCTGTTCTGTGGTTAAGTGAATCGGCGAAGGTAATTTCCAAAATCCAAAAACTAGATTGTGACAAATTTTTCTCTACAAAAATCCAAGGAAACACAGAAGGTTGTGGTTTGGCAATATGGTAAATTTACTGCGAGACTGTCATGTAATTTCATTGTTACCAATTACCAACATTTTGTGAGATACTATGTGTAACTTACCTGTGTTTCTTGTGTGTTTGTTGACTCTTTCGTCTCCTCTGTTGACTCTTCTTTCACGGGTTCTTCGGCAGCTTCAGCATTTTGCTCTTCTAAAGAAACATATTTCTCTGGCGCTACCCACACTGACTCTGCAATATTTCAACAATACAGTACCATTTTACTATGTAAATATCTTTTGTATCAGCAAATTCATATCAGGATATAAAAAGAAACTGATCTAAACAATGGCTCATATATCATGTAACATGAAAATTAATACTAAAAATAACTTCAATTCTTCCTCTTTCCATTTCAATAACATGAATTTGAGTAGATTTGCCCAAACAATGTCAATATAGAGGAGAAAACAATAATGAATCTCCCAGAAAAAGACAATAATGAACTAAAGGTTCCAAACCATGAAGTTTCTCGCCTCTAATTAGCCCAGGTTCGTGCCCCACTGGAATCTAAGCTGATTTTGTGAAAAACTTTGCCAGTCGACTTACAGAAGGCTGTTGTGTATTCCCGGGTACAGTGTAACCCGGTTCTATGATATGGCCACCACCATATGACAGAAAAATTGTTGAGTCTGGCGTAAAACAAAATTCAAATTAAAAAAAAAATCCACAATAAAAAAATTGCAGCCACCATATAACTGAAAAATTTCAAGGTGTGGCATAAAAACACCCTATAAACAAACGAACAAATGCTGCCATTAACAACTGTTAAAATCTACCAGGATAAATCAGAACATGTTAACAAACACAACAAATCTGAAATAAATAAAAACAAGAGTGACAGGTCTGTTTTGGGCACAAAAATATTACAGCTACTGTGATGTATGGAATCAGAGCATGGCAAAATGTTTTACCTGTTCACCCCTTTTTTGGCAAAACATTCATTATACTTCTTTTTATCATCATATCATAGCTACTGCCCTTTGATCACTCTTATGACAGGACCAAAAAAAACACCTCAAATCTCATGAAATCTCACGAGATTACAGGGACAACATGATAATGAGTTAATAAAAAATGTAGCTTGATAGATTGAAATGGATGTCAAATATGCCTGTGAAACACTGTATCATGGTAGACTACATCTCGGATAGCAGAAAAAATAGATATTCAATTTTACCAGTTACCAAAGGTTGGCAATAGTCGCAAAAAGTGGCTAGATTTAGTTAGCCCAGAAGGACTTAAAATAAATACCGTGTCACACACTCGTCATTGGGCAAATTTACTGTGTCAGCAATCTCGCATAGGTCAACAAGTTCAAATTTTTTCTTGTTGGAATGTTGAATTCATCTGGACTTCAATATTTACCCTAACAAATCGCATTGTAAACTATGGTAATTTGTATTTGCCGCCATGTTGAAGTTCATTTGTTTACATGTTTTTCCTGAGACACTACTAAAAGCACCTTTAATATGAAGAGTTCCACAAATGGAAATAAGATGTATTGCTTTGGAATCTGACTGACCCCGGATGTGTCACTTTATTTAGAATTCTACATCTGTGCCAATTCAGATACAGTCAAATTTGCATTAAAGGCTGTATAAAGGGCACCTGTCTATAAAAGCCATTCAAACTTAACTATTGTTCACTTTTTTAATAATGAATAAACCTCTTTACAAAGTCCACCTGTCTGTAACAGCCACTTTTACCTGTTCCCTTGAATGGCCATTTAAGACCAGTTTGACTGTAAATTGATTTTTCTTCTTTTGGTACATACCATTAGTCAAAGTGTTCCAATAATAAGAGTAACCTTGTGGTGATTTTGCTTCATACCAAATACCAACTGTCTCTCTTTCTATCCTCTCTTCTTCCTCTTTTAATCTTTTTGCTTCTTCTTTTTCTGTTTTTTCTCTTTCTTTTTCTCTTTGTTCCCGCTCTTTCTCTTGAATAATAAAGTGTAATACATTACTATAACCATGCTGTTTGCGACTTGAAATTGAAATGCTCAAGAAACAGGATTTCTAGAAGAAGATTAAAGTAGCATTAGAAATACATCGAACATCTATGGTCATTATCATTATCATCTTTTGATTAACAGAATCTTACATGGGTGTGTCCAGTGGATAAGGAAATCTCCACCCGAGTGATAGGAATATGTTTGTCCAATATGAGGGCCTTCCGTGCATTGGACTTGCAGATTCTTGTCACGAGGGTTGGGATTTCCGTTTTCACTCAATACACCCATGTCTGATTATTTTTCTCCCATGCTTCAAGTACATGTTCATGTATGCATATAGAATTCGACATAATTACTCATGCACTACATTCTCACTAGGCCTACATAGGGCCTAGAAGCCACAGAAGTTATAGGTCATGAATTGTATTGTGATGTCATAACATGTGTAGCTAGTCAATACCCAGGGGATTGATAAGGAAATCATTCACCTTCTTAAAAAAAAGTAAAAAATATGTGAACCATGGGAGAAATTTCTGTGTTTGTGAAATTATACAAATGTTGCACTAGTTATGTTCTACCAGATTGAACATATATCATCACATGATTCTTGATGTATCATTAATGGGGATCATTCTAGTTACAGAATACCCAAATACAAATAAAAAACAGAAATGCTGTCAAAAATACTCAAAAACAATTCACAAAATCATCATGCAGTTCACAAAATGATGGACACTTGTAATCAGTGCACAAATATCTTATTCTGGTGCGCATTTTGTGACCTGTTTTTGAGCTATTTTAATTGCGCCTCTCTTCTTCACTCACTCTGGAAAATGAAAAATTTTCTGTAAATAGCATGGACTGTTCCAGATATCATGACTACAGTCACACTTTCATTGAAGACCAACTTAGAATAATGGGCACCTGCCTATAAAGATAAACTTTGTCTATAACTGCTACTTTTGCCTGTTCCCTTGAGTGGTCTGTATGGACATGTTTGACTGTATTTTCATGTGAGTGATCATATTGTTGTGACGCAGATTTTAAATGAAATTCAAGAGGATATGAAAATAATGACACACATTTTCAAATCTCGGATTCAAAATTAATTATATTATACAGAAGTATCATGCATCCTTAGGCACCATTCATTCTGTGCAACCTGAATTTTATGATTTTATGAGTAAGAGATGCATAAATCATGTATAAGGGAAAACCCTGCATTTGGTTTTGTTTTATGCATCATTGTATGCAGTGGACCTGTCTTGAAAGGCCACTGTCATGAAAGATCACCTGGCTTTTAAGACCACATACTGAAAACCATTTGGTTAAATAATCCTTTAAATGAAACCTCTTTTGTGAGACCACCTGTCTTGACGGACCATATTTCAGTGGCAAATGGGGTGGTCTCTAAAGACAAGTTCCACTGTATTGAGGTGTTGTGAACTTAATGTGCAACTACACCTAGTCTAGCAGGTTTTTTCCTTGACCTTTTACACTATTGTTTATGAATCCCATTATCAATAATTACATATTATTACATGCGTTTTTCCATATCGGCCTGGTATTATCCCCGAGACCTCCATATCAGATGAAGGCTTTTTTTTAATCACATTTTTAAATATAAGCTTTAACGAAAAAGTTTTCGTAAAAATAAAGAACAATGCATTATGTCAACACTTGATTATTTATTCCATGCTGTTTGTAAACAGTATACAGAACTTACATTGACATCATTGTCTGATAGGAAGTGACGTGCATAGCTCATGATGACGTCAGGGTAAAAATCAGTATCAGGGCTGAAAACCGATATCAGCCCGGGGCAATGTGGATTTTCTGCTTCCATATAGTCAAATATGGTAACAGGGCCAATACCTGTGAACCATTTCCGGTATTGTCACATATGCAAAATCACGTTTATCACTGCCAAATATGTGATAATAAAATATATTTACCCTCTTTTGTTTTGATAACAACACCATATTTAGCAGCTAGTGCTGGGTCATTAGCTAAATCCTTTTTGAAAGCCTCCAGTGCTGCCTACAATAAAAAAAAAAAGTGGATGTCTATCATCATGACTATATCATCAGGCAAAGTTTGGAAAGACGAAAATCAGTTATGTTCAAAGTCATAAAATAAAATATAATTTTCCCCATTTTTGCCTCTAGATGAGAAGGCGAAATTAAAATGAAAGCGAGATTTTCAAGGTAAATAATTGAAGCTAGTTATTCATGCTGTCCGTGAGACTTACTCAGGCCACAAAAATAACAGAAATCATCGTAACCCATTTACAAGTTACGCTAAAAGGAATGACCATAACCTGCAGGTTACGATAGCAATAATGAAGATTTAAAAATTAAAAAATTCACCTAGAACGAAAAGGAAGTTGTGTGATTTGTATTTGTCGTCGTAACCTCCACCTAACCTGAACAATCGCTCCCTTGTTATCTTTTGGTCTGAGACTAGTGATTTAGGGCGAATATAAGATGGGGGTGAAAATGATTTCTGTCATAAAAAGGCAAAAATCTCCAGGGTTGAAATAACCAAGGGCAAAAATTTCCAGGCATACAGTACCGGTATTTCATCAAAAACAAATTTATTTGGCAATGAAAGAGTTCAAGAAAAGGTCAAACCAAGCATAGGAATATCACAGATATCACATATAAAACATTATCATGTGCTGATAAACGTAAAAACACAAGAGTTGGATTGTATTGTTTAAATGTTAAGACAACTGAGACATTAGTATAATCCTATTGGTTTTTTTTAAGAACTTACTTGTTCCATTCTCTGTATGTCACTTTCCAGTTCTTCTTTTCTTTGGGCATCCTCAATTCCTTTTTTCTTGAGCTGTAACACAGAACAGGTTCATTCTGATTTGAAATATATGAAGTAATTACTACTGATCTTAGTCAAGTAAATGATGATTTAGCAAAATTAGTTATTCGTAGACTGAGTAGAGCCGCCTCCACAAATATTAGCAGTCCATAATTATCAGCATTGTCTATCTATATCAAGATAATAATAAGAAGAACACAATTCTCGATGATCTCGAGATTTATCATCTGAAGCACTGTTAATATTTTCAGGGGTTTCAGAAGTGTTCATTTCATTACATGAAGCTTTATACTTTTGCAGTTACTGAAAATTATAAGAGCCGTAGAGTCAAAGAGACATACTAATATAGTATTATGCCCTCATTTAAGAATAGTCTTTGTTTTAGGGTCCTAAAATATTCAAATATTTAGGGAAATTCCTCTCATTTTCTGAATTTTGCATTGCTCATAGGTCCAGGTTTGTTTCCTTCCTGTTGGAAGTAGTCTGTGCCATCCTTATTTCGCTGTTTATGTAATGTATAAATCACTCAATGGTGTTGAATAGTACAGAGAACATATACCCACTAGAGGGCCGAAGGCCCGAGAGGGATATCGTTCTCTGTACTATTCAACACCATTGAGTGATTTATCAAACTTAAAAAATTTAACCCTTTACTGTGTCCCACAGCATGATTAGGACTTTCATCTAAACAACGTTGAATATCATAGATGAATGGAATCTAAAGTTATACTGGGCGTGAAGGTACCTCATGCAATGTTCACTGAGGTGTGACAATACAAATGTAATGAAGTCACATCAAATGTAACAATATGGACAATGACAACAGTTTATTTATTACTCAGAATAAGTTTAAGGATGTCTCATCTGGACTAGATACATATACTGTGATAAATGATGTACTAGATATGGAAGAGATTAACACATAGAAAATATTCCTAATTTCAACTTGAAAAATCCATAATGATGTCATCAGAATTTTTAAAGTCTGTTTGGGATCGCATAAACCTACGTTTATCGGCAAAGTTTATACGATGAAACTTCTTTTCAATAAATGTTAGTGCAAAGTCATTATGTAGTGCTAATTAATGAATGTATTCTAACTCAGAATATCACTCTACAACTTAAAAATCAATAAAGTGTTTCAATTAAATATCTGCGGTGTACAGGGTCAGAGGGTGTCACTAAATCCAGCCATTGTGTACAGATTGCATTAAGATTTTCATAGATTTTCTTTATTTTTCAAAACCATTTTATTAGGTTTACAGTAAAACTTGTATATAACGACCTCCCTAGGGACACAAGAAAACCGGTCTTTATAGGGAGGGGGTCTTTATATAGAGGTTGATTTGTACAAAAATGGTATTATTGGGGACAGCAAAAAAAATTCTTTGTAACCAGGTGGTCTTTATACACAGGTGGTCGTTAGAGCAGGTTTTACTGTATTCCTAAAATGTTTTTCAGTAGTTTGTATTTTTCCAATTCTACCATATTTGTAAATTGTCTCCTGAACCTCCTGTGGCCCATTTTACGAAAGGTCGTAAGTCCTAAATCCTAACTTTTAGTCCTAACTACCATGGCAATGCATTGCTGATTGGTCAGTCCCATGACAATTAGGACTAAGACTTAGGATTTAGGACTTACGACTTTTCGTAAAACGAGCTCCTGATGATTAACACTTCGGTGTTTGTGATTTCTATATGAGACCTGTATTTTTTCTTTAAATTTTGAAACCAATCATTTCATAAGATACTGATAATTATGAAAGTATGTGGATAATTATGTACTGGGTGTCACTACTTATTCTGAGCTATATATAGATATGCGACCTAGTTATCTTTGGAATAATTACCCCCGTTCAAACTACAAACTCAAGCTCAATCTCAGTGCCAAATCGACCATATTTTTCAAGATATCTGCCATCAGCACCTATAGATTTCACTCCTATTTTTTTTCAAACTAGATTTACATAAAAAAAATTGTATTATGTAACTGAATAACTATAGATCTAATCACAATTAATTGCTCTCGAAACACACAGTAATGCATCCACGTCTTTTTCATGTTTTTATCAACAAAATCCATAAAATGTTGATACGATTCTTTTCATTTGAATCAAGATTCATCCATATTGTATTTGTATTTGTTTGAACGGTGTTTTACGCCACACTCAACAATTTTTCAGTCATACGGTGGCAACAGTTAATGGTGGAAGAGAGGACCATGTTGCAATGTAACCGGGAATAGACCACCGACCGTCCACAAGTAAATTGGCAAACTTTCTCACAAAGTCTGCTTAAGTTCTAATGGGACTCAAACTTGTGCTGATCAGTAGGTAGGAGAGACTTCAAGGTTTAAAGAGCGATGTTTTAACCACTTGACCATGGAGATATCCCATACAAATTGATTACAGTGATACCTCTTTCATAAAAGACAAGACTACCTGTCTTTTGAGACCACATTTTGAGAACGAGTATCGCATGGTTAAATAATCCTTTAGATAAAACCTCTATTGAGAGACCACGTGCACCTGTCCTGTACGACCACATTTCAATGGCAGACAGGGCGGTCTTTTAAGACAGGTTCTACTGTATTAACCAGTATAAATAAAGTTTTCACAATAATGAGTACAGTAAAACTTGTATATAAAGACCCCCTTAGGGACACAACAAAACCAGTCTTTATAGGGAGGTGGTCTTTATATAGAGGTTGATTTGTACACATATGGTACAATTGGGGACAGCAAAAAATAGTCTTTATGACCAGGTGGTTTTTATACACAGGTAGTCACTAAAGCAGATTTTACTGTACCTAAAATATGACCTGATCATAGTTATTACGGCAGTAGACCTCTTCTTCAGAGACCTCTTTCAACTGCGGCAGACTGAATCCAGTAAGAGGGTGAAGCAAGACTAAGCTTATACATGTCATGATGATGTAATAGACAAACTAAAGAAAAGAAAACTACATACCTCATCAATTTTTCTTCTAACATTTTCTTGGTGATTTTTTCCCTTTTCATGAAACTGTACACTCTAAAAAAGACAAATATTTCATATCAATAAAAAAATTACTTGATGTAGTAAAAATAAAAGATGTGAAGCAGAAATATCCCAGCAGCAAAGTTCAGAAGGCAATATATAATATGAACACATTGGATAACAACTAAACAGTAACCTCTGGAAAATCTGAAGGTTGGATCAAGCACTATCATGGATGAATCTCCGGACAGATAGTAACTTTTGTTATGAGTTGTCGGTCAGAGTAACCTGGGGATATACCTTTCGATAATGGGTATACATGTATACAAATGAAAGAATATCACACCTTTTGATGATAGGTAAACAGATTAGGGGGAATAACACATGTTGATGATGAGTATACAAATAGGGGGAATAACACCTGTTGATGATGAGTATACAAATAGGGGGAATAACACCTGTTGATGATGAGTATACAGATCAGGGGGAATAACACCTGTTGATGATAAGTATACAAATTATTAATTAGAGGGAACAACACCTGTTGATGATGAGTACACAGATCAGGGGGAATAACACCTATTGATGATGAGTATAGAGATCAGGTGGAAGAACACCTATTGATGATGAGTATACAAATTATTAATTAGAGGGAACAACACCTCTTGATGATGAGTATGGAGATCAGGGGGAATAACACCTGTTGATGATGAGTATAGAGATCAGGTGGAAGAACACCTATTGATGATGAGTATACAAATTATTAATTAGAGGGAACAACACCTCTTGATGATGAGTACGGAGATCAGGGGGAATAACACCTGTTGATGATGAGTATACAAATCAGGGGGAATAACACCTCTTGATGATGAGTATACAAATCAGGGGGAATAACACCTGTTGATGATGAGTATACAGATCAGGGGGAATAACACCTGTTGATGATGAGTATACAGATCAGGGGGAATAACACCTGTTGATGATGAGTATACAAATCAGGGGGAATAACACCTGTTGATGATGAGTATACAGATCAGGGGGAATAACACATGTTGATGATGAGTATACAGATCAGGGGGAATAACACCTGTTGATGATCAGTATACAAATCAGGGGGAATAACACCTGTTGATGATGAGTATACAAATCAGGGGAATAACACCTGTTGATGATGAGTATACAATCAGGGGGAATAACACCTGTTGATGATGAGTATAACAGATCAGGGGGAATAACACATGTTGATGATGAGTATACAGATCAGGGGGAATAACACCTGTTGATGATCAGTATACAAATCAGGGGGAATAACACCTGTTGATGATGAGTATACAAATCAGGGGGAATAACACCTGTTGATGATGAGTATACAAATCAGGGGGAATAACACCTGTTGATGATGAGTATACAGATCAGGGGGAATAACACATGTTGATGATGAGTATACAGATCAGGGGGAATAACACCTGTTGATGATCAGTATACAAATCAGGGGGAATAACACCTGTTGATGATGAGTATACAAATCAGGGGGAATAACACCAGTTGATGATGAGTATATAGATCAGGGGGAATAACACATGTTGATAATCAGTCATCAAATTAGGGGGAATAACACCTGTTGATGATGAATATACAAATCAGGGGGAATAACACATGTTGATGATGAGTATACAAATCAGGGGGAATAACATCTGTTGATGATGAGTATACAGATCTGGGAGAATAACACCTGTTGATGATGAGTATACAAATCAGGGGGAATAACACCTGTTGATGATGAATATACAGATCAGGGGGAATAACACCTGTTGATGATCAGTATACAAATCAGGGGTGGAATAACACCTGTTGATGATGAGTATACATCTCAGGGGGAATAACACCTGTTGATGATCAGTCATCAAATTAGGAGGAATAACACCTGTTGATGATCAGTATACAGATCAGGAGGAATAACATCTGTTGATAATCAGTATACAGATCAGCAGGGCTTAAAGAAAATTTTATTATCCACTCGGCACGGTGCACAGTGGCTTTGGAAATTCACTCAACACTTGGACAATTTTACTCAACACCTACCACAAGTGACAATTATTTTTGAGGAAAAGAATACAATATTTATTAAGATTAATCATTTGAAACTCAAGTTCCCAATAACAACAAAAAGCAAGGATTTTTTGCATACATGTACATACAATGTCTGTCAAATTGTTAAATTCAAACACACAAATTTTAATACTGCAAAACTGAAAAATTCAAACACTGA
Organism: Atrina japonica; assembly: GCA_030159075.1. Taxonomy (NCBI): domain Eukaryota; kingdom Metazoa; phylum Mollusca; class Bivalvia; order Pterioida; family Pinnidae; genus Atrina; species Atrina japonica. Next base: position 97,715 of record BROG01001127.1, read on the forward strand.
AATAGTAGCTCAATCACTAGAACCAAAAATCCTGCCATGATTTTAAGCTACTAACTAGATTTATGTACTGTGGTAAATTCGGGTTCTGTCATGTTTTGTTGTGGTAAAATATTGAAACAAAGTGAAGACTGAGTTTCTTTGTTTTTGCTCTTTTATTTTCAATAAAAAAAACGGTTATCTGTACAAAAGACAAAAAGACAAATAATTAAACAAACTTCAGACATTGACAAGACATACAATAGTACAATTACAAGATGATTAAATTAACATGTGGATTTAGATCAACATTTATTAAACAATCATAAGTTATCATTATTACTTATCCTTTATTTAGTGGCTTAAACAATATATTTATTTACTATAGAAAGAAATATTATAAGTCAATGATTTACCTTATGCACATAGATGACGCTGGCAAATACATGTGGTACGTGTACTGTAGGCTTCAGTGACAATATGCATTGAAGACCACAAACAACTCAGTTGTATTCAAAAATAAAGAAGAGGGAAAGAATTTCATTGCACAAAATATACATAGCTAAGCCAATGAAAAACTTGATATAAAAGAACCAATCGCTGTACAATAGAAATGCTCAGTTTCAATCCCTAGCTTCAGGCAAAGTAAAACAATCGAACTGTGTCATTACAATTCTGCCAACCAGACTAAGTGGAACAAAATAATTATATATCTTAAGTTCACCTGCCCACAATATGAATTTAAGTAACTTAAAATCGAGGCAGAAATTCAGCCAACTCAGTCATGCAGCACATGAAAATGGCCCACAACAGAATCCCAATGCCAACACGACAACAGACAGTCACAAATGTATCCCCAATTTAACTTTCATAATTGGGCTTGAATTCGAAAAGATGACTTTCTTTGAGACATTATCATAAATGTTGACCTCGTAGATATACTGCATTTTAATAAAAATTTCTCAGAGCTGAACTGTAATCGTTCTGGGCACATATTCTGCAATATTCACCTCAGCACTGTACATCGACGAGCAGTGTACTTACAATGCGTATGCCGACTTAAAATGCAATTATGAATACTTACAGATGTACGTTATACAGAATGACTTATTACACTGAGTGCATTCTTTGTAAAAGAATTTATTTATACAAAATTAAACAATATCCAGTAGTAAGATTACATGTTTGGGACTACGTCGACTATGAATCGGACTCGGGGTTCATTTTCAGTCAAGTTATCGTGCATGCTATGTGAGTAGTAAACTGTAAACATGAGTACTGTCCCGTATTATGTCTATCACAAGCCTGACAAGCAAGGTACTGAACAGTTTCCTTGAAATTGATGGTTATTTATTCACATCAGTGATGTACGTATCGTAAATATTTTTGATAATCGAGTGATGCATTGTTTTTATTAAAAACACAACTGGTACAAAAAACTGAAAATCAAAAATAATTTTGAGACCCATGAAAAAATATTCGGCATGCGGACAAGTGAAGGCTCAAATTTAATCAGCACTTCCAAAAAATCACTCATCTGGACGAGTGGATGAGTGTTTTTTTTTAGCCCTGGATCGGGGGGGATTAACACCTGTTGATGATCAGTAGACAAATCATAGGGAATAACACCTGTTGATGATGAGTATACAGATCAGGGGGAATAACACCTGTTGATGATGAGTACGGAGATCAGGGGGAATAACACCTGTTGATGATGAGTATACAGATCAGGGGGAATAACACATGTTGATGATGAGTATACAGATCAGGGGGAATAACACCTGTTGATGATGAGTATACAGATCAGGGGGAATAACACCTGTTGATGATCAGTATACAAATCAGGGGGAATAATACCTGTTGATGATCAGTAATATCAGGGGGAATAACACCTGTTGATGATCAGTATACAAATCAGTTGGAATAATACCTGTTGATGATCAGTATACAGATCAGGGGGAATAACACCTGTTGATGATGAGTATACAGATCAGGGGAATAACACCTGTTGATGTTCAGTATACAAATCAGTTGGAATAATACCTGTTGATGATCAGTATACAGATCAGGGGGAATAACACCTGTTGATGATCAGTATACAGATCAGGGGAATAACACCTGTTGATGATCAGTATACAAATCAGGGGGAATAACACCTATTGATGATGAGTATACATCTCAGGGGGAATAACACCTGTTGATGATCAGTGTACTGATCAGGGGGAATAACACCTGTCCTAACCTGTAGGACGTTAAACAACAATAAACAAACAAACATGTACAGTGTATATAACATTGAAACAACTTACAGGTTTGTTATCTGTAATCCAACACTTGCAGTATTCACAATATTTCTTAGGCTGTGATTTCCAGTACTCCGACCTGCAACATACAAAAAAATCAACTTCTATATAAAATCAGAAACTGTTAAAAAAAAACAATGAGAAACCATTTAAAACATTGAGTGTTTATGAAAAGAAATATTACCATGGAATAATTTCGTATACATGTATATTTTGATTTCGAATTATTTATTGGAATTTTCAATGTTTTTATAAAATGGGCCCAAAAATTTATTTGAAACTTCAAGAAATTAGACTCATAAAAGTTCGAATTTGAAAATGTTTATAAATAGCATTAAATAACAAAACTTATTTGGGACTTTGTCAATAATTTGAAACATCAAGAAATTTGATTCATTGAAGTTCTACTGTATATAACATCTTTGTGCGCATCACAAGTTATGAGACTACCTATAACTTTTTATGTCTGTTTATAATGAAAAAAAAAATCTTCAAAGGATTTTAAAATTAAAACCAAAAAAAAAAAAAAAACTGAAGTCAGTTATTTTAGTAAATGTCTTTTGGCTTTGATAATAGATAAATCGAAGAGACCGAGAAATGTATAACAATACATTTGTGGTTAAAAATAAAAGAAATCCAGTAACTGAACGATAGAAAGTGATTTATGGCTCTAAAGACTACATGGTAAAATACTCTCGAGCCCAGTCTAAAATACTACAACCAGACACTAATGCATTTCACTTAGGTTGAGCAAAGAGTTGTTGGCAAAAAGTGTTTGGTTTAGCAAGACTTTGTCTAAGGATAAAACTTTAGCTTTATCTGATGGCAATAAGAAATCATAATGAACTCATCAACCCCTGAAAAACAATGAACTCTTCTGTGAATCAATGACTTAGACCAGTCCAAATGTGTCTTTAGGGATGAACGAGTAAACACTATGATGATAACAGGTTGATCTGTCCCCAAAATAATCCATTCAAAGTCATTCCTGCCACTATACATGTATAAATCAACGTATTATTGTCATATGTATCAAATGATTTTCTGGTGAGGTACATGTAACTGGCAAAATCCAATGTTTTTAGAGCAAAAAACTTGTCATCACAGGGTAAGAGTGAACTGAAGTGATAAGAAAGTAAACAGTGTCTGGAGTCACCAGTCTTGATTCGGATATTGGGAGCATGCAGTCAATGAAAGGACAGTGGCTATCAGCACAGTGATGATGGAAGGTTTCCCATAGGCCTGTATACATTATAAGTATAAATGAAGAAGTACCAATTAATAATCAAGGCTGAAGTCCATTTGAACACAACAAATTAGATATTCTATGGTCTCAACATGAAGAACAATTGCGAATCCCAAACGGGATAGGACCAGGTGTCCGGAAGGAGTCAGCATCCTCTGCTGGCATGCCACACCTATCGCAAATGTTCCATGGAAACCTTTCTACTCTAGTACGATGTACGGGTCAAATTTGGTGAAAAGGTCAAGTTTGGTGTAAAGGTCAAGTTTGGTGAAAAGCACGATTGGCAAAAGGGAGTCACTGTCTGTGGCCGTGCTCCAGAATACTATCTAATATTATTGTGAGGGGGACTTCAAAATGTTTAACAAGATCCCCGTATTGACCATAAACCTTCTTCAACGACGATTTCAAGCGTTCAACAGTGTAACCTAGTGTAAGTAGTTTATTGGCGAGTCATTTCGCTCTCAGAATAAAACATTCATATGAAGAGCATGCCCTGGCATAACATATAAGTTGTGAAATGAATACGTCATAGGCAGGAGAAGATGGAATATTACTACTTAGAAATGGGAAGTTCGTAATATGGAAATTGAAATCATCGCGTTTGTCATAAAGAGACGTGTGAAGTCGACCGTATTTCCAATCGACAGGAGTAAATCTAGGTATGAAGTAGACGTGTTGCTCTCTGTCATCTCATTGATGTAAACTTAATCTTGTTAAATTGGGACAAAACATTCAAAGTATGTATAAAAAATACATCAAGATTTTTAGACAATACATTGTACAAAACAATCGTATCTCAGACTGCAGTGTAATAACTTTCATTTCTCGAAGATATGAGGAATCATGTTCAATGCTCCATCAACTTTTTGCAAATTTACAGTGAGTATAGGCCTAGATCTAATGACCTTGTTTGCAATTAGTGTTTCAATGAGTGAAAGTTAAATATTGCCTATTTGATAAGTAGTGGTTGTTCAGTCTTTGCTGATTATGATAAAGATCCATTCCTCATCTGTTTCATTTGAATTTAACTGTCAACTCACAGCTTGTGACCGGTTGACAAGGGATGCCTTCTTCTCCGTGGCACCTGATCCCATTTCCGAACTTTAAAGACCAAGATGTCTGTATGTGTGAGTGTCCAATTTTCACCTGTGGTTTTTAAGTTATCGATTTACCGGAGGCCTCACATTTACATTGATAAAATGTCAGAATGCCGTGGTATTAATTCTCCCCATCCTGATTGTCAGGAAAAAAATTGAGTCAATCACTCAATCACTGATCAGGCGATGACTGAATCAGTGAATGAGTGGTTCAAATCTCGGTGAAGCCGACCGCTTCCATTTTTGATAAAAAGTAACAGCATATAAAATAAATCATCAATATACAATACATGGCCGGTTATCACCCTGCTAAAAGATCATTTACATAATCATAACAGGTACACTGTGACAGATTTGCCATATAAAAACTATACATTACATAGTATACGAATTGTGCACTGCACGCTGACGGAAGTTTACTATATTTACGCATGCCAAGTACTGAGGTCAGGTCATGGGATTCCTAATATGGCTTGATATGTATCAGAGATTGCCATTGGTCAATATTACTGAATCCCCTAAAATGTTTTATCGTAAGCCAATCATATTTCCTTTAACGAAATTATTTCGACAGCACGCGCATGTCAACTGACTTGCACCTTTGTTGTGCCCGAAAAATCCAGGCACCCGTGTAGCAGAACGACTGTCTGAAACTGCTTTGGCGATATCGCCAGGAGCAAAATTTGTGAGGAACTCACACGAATGTGAAGGCGAGAGAAAAACCGCAAGCATTATGGTAAGATAACAAGTACAAACACAGGTATTGTTAAGCGGTGTTTTGGTCCTGTCACATTCGTGGCAATATTTTCATCTCTCTTGTTTACGTTTGGCATACATGTATTATGCTAATTTTGTAAATAAACCTATTAACCTATATTTTCAGTAAAAGTTTGCAATTTTGTCTGTCTGCATTAGTAATTCATCTGTTTAATTATAAACCTTTTGCCTCGAGCTTTTCTTGAAAGAGGGTTTGTAAAATTCCGCACAGTAGAAAGTCTACTGCCACTACTGGCTTCTTCTGTTGAAAATTATGTGGGTCAAGGTTTGAAGCTTGGGTTGCAGGGACAAAATGATTCCAAAGGGTTATTAATTAGCAGAACAATAAACCCCTGCAGTAATAATAATTGTTTGTTTGTCATGTTGATTAAGTAAAGACACCAAATTTGAATGTCTGACAAGTTGTCAGCTGTAATGATTTGTGATGACTGAGAATATTGGAGCCCTATACACACTCGGTGATGTCCAGGGCAACATGTCTGATTAGATCTAGGCCTGTGTCACTTCCAACTTTTCTCTTTGTCATATCCATCATCTCATGAATTGTAAATATGTATTGTGTTATTCTATATGAAATTTTCTGTTAACATTAGATATAGGATATTGATTAAAAACTCTTTGACCAGCATAGAATTATTGAAAATTCTAATAAAATAAACTTTAAATTGGCAAAGATGACAAAAATTTCCCCGAAATTGCTAGTTTACAACTTTTTCTTCTTTATCTCACTGGGCACCTGGTATCATTCAATAGATTTTGTTGGCTGTATTGATGTTATTATTATATGAATGATTCATTGACCAATGCAGCAGTGCAGAGGATATCGACCCCGGATAGCTCAGTTGGTAAGAGCGTCCTGCTAGTGTTAGGAAGGTCCTGGGTTTGATTCCCAGTCTGGCCGCACTTTTTTCCAAGCATACATTTGGCGTCCAACTTGGGGCTCAAACCCACGACCCCGAGATTAATACTGTATTATTAATAGTCTCATGCTCTACCAACTGAGTTAAGTAGGAAACATACTCTCAGTTACAAATCTCCTATTACACCAATAACCCTTGATTTCCCTCATTGCCTACCCTCCTATTTGTATGCATGTGTGTGAAATCTGCCACCTCAGCCAGTGCTGTTTATATACCCCAGTATTTGGCTTAGGGGATTTGAAGGGGAGATGAATAATCATCTCTCAAAAAACAGACTATAACATTTTCAGGTTGCCCCATGTGGGGATCGAACCCAAAACTGTTTGTATGGCAGCTCAGTGCTTTACAAGCCACTTAGCCAACTCCACCTCCTACTTACAACTTGTTACAAAATCTCCCTTTTTATCACTTCTCAACATTTTATCAACATTTACTTAATTTTGACTGCTTTACATGTATACATAGCAGTACTGAAGTTCTGCTACTTGAAACAAGGATTGTACAAAAAACTTGAATAATCAGTATTTAGTCCTACGACAAAGCATTTGGATTCATCTTTGTGATAAGAAAATCTGACTAAATGAGGGTGATTTTGGCCACTTTGGTGGTAATTCTGTTTTCATTGGTAATTCCATTGAATCTATGTGTCCCTTGATGCTACATGTCCTGAATCATATGAATGTTGGACAGTCTGCCATTGTCTGCTCATATCGGGTGGATTTAAAAAGTTATACATGCACATGGGTTTAGTACTCAAAATGGCTCTGATCAATCAGTTTTGGAAGGTGTATATGTAGTCAAGTACCAGTACAAATGAATACAGTAGTCCCCCTGTGAAACGGCCACTCTCTTGAGAGGCTGCCACTTTCTCCTGGCCAAATATTGATTGCATTAACTTATTTGTGAACAAAATTACCCCTTTCAGAAGGCCACCCCTTCAATGCGTCCAGCAGCCACGGTCTCATTGTTAAAGGCTGAGCTTTCCCCCTCTAAAACGGCCGAAATGTTCAAGTCCGATAAACCGGAAGTAGTCAATTTTGACACAGAAGTTCATTATTCGAGTTACCAAAATAACTGAAATGGCCAACAGTAACTGGAACGGCTATGAAAATTTCCATAAAATGTGTTTGAATATGAACATAAACATATAAAAGACAATAAAACAAAAAACTACGAAAACCTAAAATTTTGAAATTTCAAGTACCAAAAATATAAATGAATAAATAGGCCTAAATGTGACCAACATGTCATGTAAACTCCTCATAATTACTAATCAGCAAACGTCCGGTTATCAATCGATTGACACTTTTGCAGGTAATTAGCCTAGGGGCATGTTAATTATTGAGGGTGTTAATGATTATCTAACACCGTCCCATCCACTGATTGTCAATTAAATGGTCTTAATACTTAGTCCAAGTGAGTGTGTGTATGTCATGTGACACACTTGGATCATTGATGATTAGAATCATGATTCCAGCCATCAAAAATAGTTATTACAAAATCTTATAATCAAGCAAGCAAAGCTTTTACCTCAAGGCAAGGTCTAAATAAATTGTCACAAGGCACATGGTAGACATACTTCTGGAAGTAGTATACGAAACAGAAACAGACTGGACTGGTATTAAAATTATGGAAACTTTTTTTTTTAAGATTATTAACAATGTTGTTATCTTTTTATTCAACTGGTACGTGTATAAACTAGCAAAATTCATACAGTAATATCAAAAAGGCATTCAGTTGGCTAAATAATTGAACAAAACAAGGAAATCAATCAGAAATTATTACATGCAAAAAAAAAAAGATAAAAAATAACAACAAAATAAAATTTTTAAAAAACTCCAGTTTTGAGACTAAATGTCCAGCTAAAAAATAAAAAATCTCCTGTTGTGACATAGCAGTTGAACTGACTTTTATCACATCTTAAAAATACATTATGTAGAATCTATACATGTACAACTGTACACAACTCGGTTAGATGTCAGCCGATGAGTTATTTTGGCCATTTTGAAGTTTGGTTGTTTCTTTTGAGAGGCCACCCCGTTTGAAAGGCCACTTTTTGGCTGCAAATGTGGTGTCTCTCAAGAGGGGGACTACTGTATCATTCATGCAGACACTTTTGATATTTTGTTGTTAAGATAACCATGTACATTCATATTATATTTGTTATTTTTCAGGATCCAAGTGAAACAGGTAAGAGATCCCATTTATCTCATTTCAACTTATCAAATTTTGATGTGAAAAGTTCTCGCCCAAATTATTTTACATCGGAACTTTAAGGGTAAATAATACCACAAACTATAATCTATTACATTGCTGAAAATTTATTTACTCAGGGTCTAGAACTTGGGTACTTCAGGTTCAGACTCAGCATTTAGAAATACCTGTATCATATTCATTGATACATCGTAAATGAACATTAAAGGCAAGAACTTTAGATATGATATAAATCTGTTTGTTTATAATTTCATGATCAAGATGAGAACTGGCCTGGCTCAGTTATTCGTGAGGTCATGAGTTTGAGCCCATCCGGCAGCAGGTCAGATTCCTGTCTTTCAGATGAGACAGTAAAAACCAAGGTCCCGTGTCACAGTAGGTGTCAGCACGTTAAAGAACTCTCACTGCTCAATGGCCTTAAGTGCCGAGCATAGGCCAAACTTTGAAGCCCTTCACCGGCATTGGTGATGTCTCCATATGAGTGAAAGATTATTAAGTGGGACATTAAACAACAATACAACCAACCAGTGATCGTGATGATTTATGTCTTATTCATATTATGTATGAGATTTGTGCTATCCCTAGACATGCAGATTTTTTTAATGTTCCACCCAAAAAAACCCATCCTATTTCTTAACTATACATGTTTCCTCCTTGTTCAGTTGAGACAACCCTGTTATGATATGAAAGTAAAACTTATTTTGAATTCATTGATATTTTCTTGTTGTTTCAGACTGGGGAGGATGGAATATACATGAACAAATGGAGATGGACACAGGTATACAATCCGGTAAACAGGAAGACTCTAATTTCAGTCTAGGTGACGCTAAGTCCAATTCTGTATATGACAGTAGCAACATTGGGGTATGTCTATTAATTAACCTTGTAATTACTTTGATATGCTTAATTATTTACCTTTTTCTTTAGTTTTTATTTTGGAAGTTGGAATGAATCATCTTTTTAACTCACCAACCCCCTGAAAAACAATGGACTGTTCTGTAAATCAATGACTTAGACCAGTCCAAATGTGTCTTTAGGGGTGAATGAGTTAAAAGTCTATTTCTATATTCATTTTATGATTTATCAGAATATGCATATCTGATTAACTGAAATAGTTGAATTGGGTTACTTGTAGAAACTGGTCTTTGTATCAAAGAGCTTATTATATGTACATACTAAAATCTTGCATTACCAAATAGTGTGTCCAAAGATTTACATCTTGTTTCAGTATTTTGATTTGCATCCCAACATTTTATTTTTTAATTTTTTTTTTTGTCGAAGCAGGGTGATGATGAATACAGCAACATGAATGTGTATGATGGATATGACAGCTATAATGAAATGTCTGGAAGTTCATCAGATGAAGACGCAGATGAGAATGAGAAACCATTTGGTTATCAGCAGTCAACTCAATCAACCCCATTTAGATTTATCAACGGAAAAGATGGAATGGGTAATTAGCAGAATCCTACAACTGATTGTCATACAGCGTACAGTAGAACCTGCCAAGAGACTACCTTATCTGCCACTGAAATGTGGTCTCTGAAGACAGGTGGTCTCTCAAAAGAGGCTATATCTAAAGGATTTATTAGCCCAGTTGTTTTCAGAATGTGGTTTCAAAAGACAGATGGTCTTTCAAGACAGGATCGACTGTAATATCACTTGACTTTGATTCTGTTTACATGCTGCAAATAAAAGTGTTTGAAACAAGGAGTCATCTGCATCAGTCAAAATGCTCAAATTCACCTGAAAGTTTTGCAGAGTTGTCTTATTGAAGACTGTATATGTCCCAATCAGCTAGTGTAAGATGTTCTAAAGTTGTATAACCTGAACGCTTTGCAGAGTTGTCTAACTGAGGACTGTATATGTCCCAATCAGCTAGTGTAAGAGCTTCTAATGTTGTATAATCTGAACGCTTTGTAGAGTTGTCTAATTGAGGACTGTATATGTTCTAATCAGCTAGTGTAAGATATTCTAAAGTCATATAACCTGAACGCTTTGCAGAGTTGTCTAAATGAGGACTGTATATGTCCCAATCAGCTAGTGTAAGATATTCTAAAGTTGTATAATCTGAACGGTTTGCAGAGTTGTCTAAGATGTTCTAAAGTTTAAGATGTTCTAATGTTGTATAATCTGAACGCTTTGTAGAGTTGTCTAATTGAGGACTGTATATGTCCCAATCAGCTAGTGTAAGATATTCTAAAGTCGTATTATCTGAACGCTTTGCAGAGTTGTCTATTTGAAGATCCTACTTCGAAATCAGTTGATATAAGATCTTGCTATAATTATAGGATTCAAATCAGCAGCTATATTTCTATTACTCAGATGATAAGAATAAGACCAAAACCTTCTAATTAGCTTGTACAAATTTTGTTCTGGCTGTAGGTAATAAATATATACAAATGTAAGTAAAATATATACATTGTACCTTGTTGATGTTATGAGTTGTTTTACATTTTAGCTACTTGTGAGAAATGTGGAGCAGTGGGTATCAAGCATGCTTTTTACTCCAAATCTAAGAGATTCTGTAGTTTATCATGTTCCAGAAGTTTTGCTACTGCGCAGAGAGAAGGCAAACCTTTGCAGAGTAAACCAGACCCTGTAGTCCAAGTACCACAGGTAAGAACATAGGATTTACTGTAAATTAGGTTTTATATGCGAGAATTTTATTTACACATGATTTCATGAAAATATCATCGCCTGAATAAATTGAGAACTGAATATGTTTTGCGAAAATAAAGTCCCACAAAAATATTTGGATATACAGAACCAAAATTATGATTACTTTACACAGATGTTCACATTTAACTCATTCACCTCTAAAGACAACCAAAATTATGATTACTTTACACAGATGTTCACATTTAACTCATTCACCTCTAAAGACACAATTGGACTGGTCTAAGTCAATGATTTACAAAAGGGTCCATTGTTTTTTAGGGGTTGATGAGTTAAAAACTAATTGGAATAATTATTATTACTGGTTGTTTTATTTTAATGTCATTGTAATACAGAAAGTTACTGTAATACAGTAAATGGTGATTTTTACATTTAAAATTTTCTGATATTGATTTATCCAACAGCCTTCCCTCCCCCAAAAAGTCGGAAATTCCAAATAATAACAAATTCCCAATTAGACCCTCTTGACTTTGCTTGAATCACGTGAGACTGACAGTGACACACTGTTTGACTGGTGATCGTTCCATGTTCAACGTGGTAAGAAGCATCATAAGAATGAACTTGATATTGACACATATTCATAATATCTATGATTTTGATTATTCCCAGAAAAAAGCACCTGTAAAGAAGATACCAATACCTGGGAAAAATTCTGCCAAATCTACAGATTCTTACCCAAGAACGATTCCAGGAGTTGGTACGTAAAAATATATGTAATTTCTTTTCCCTGTTTATATTTTACTTGTTTTCATATTCTGGACTTCCGTATAGTGATATGACCTAAAAACGTTTCTTTCATTCAGATATGCTGTGCCTTTTTTTCTGTTTAATACTAAGGATTGATATTGGAGATATTAGATTTTGAAAAATGTACTAGGGTTTTTTTAATTTTTAGCTTACCCTCCCCTAAGGGACCAAATAAGCTATTGTACATTCTTAATGTTCATCATCTGTTGTTGTCATTCCGTCCATTAACTTTCCTTATATAAATGACTTCTTTTCAAGAACAACTTTAAGACAGATTTCTAACAAATTGACAGGAAGCTTGTTTGTTGGGAGGGGCTCAAAATGGCATACAAAAATGGGTTAGGGGTCTAGTACCTTCGGGCTCAAAAAAGGTTAAAAACTTGGGTCATCTTTTAAAATCTTCTCATGAACAAATTATTAGATTTGTTTCAAATTTGGTACAGTATATATTATTGTTACGTTAATATCTATAAAATTTGTGAGTGATCTGTTCATAAGGGATCTTTTAACAAATGCTTCAAATGATATAGAGTATGGTTTTATACAAATGGCTTATAAACTCAAAACTGATTGACTTTGTGTATACAAAGACAAAGTTGTGATGAATTTTCTAAAGATTATTGTGACAAACTTTCCAATTAATGGGGTCAAAGTCACAGATTCTTTATTAAACCTAAAATATCAGTAACATAATTGACCATATTTGCCAGGTGAGCTCTTTAGGGCCCCTATAACCTCTTGTTTTAGAATATATTCTAAATGTTATACAGTGGAATCTCGTAATGTCGAAATCGGATGAGTCGAAATTCCGGATATGTCGAAATGGAAAGACCGGTCCCGATTTTTATGGGTAGAATAATATATCAATTAAAATTTTCCGTTATCTCGAATTCCGGATATCTCGAAGTAATAGGGGTGGTCCCGTGAGTTTCAAGATAATGAGATTGCACTGTATTTTCATAAAGTTTTGACTTTTGTTTTTTACACCATTAGGTTGGATAAAGTAAATGACAATAAAATTGAGGAAACTAGGTTATTGTGGAATTGATCAGTTGTTATGTGTAATATATAGTAACTATTTGACATTCATTCTATCTGTATTTTTTTTTTTCAGGTGGAATAAAAGGCTTTGATTGGGGTCCTTATCTGTCAGCCCATGGAGCAGAAGCAGCATCAGTCAGTTGTTTTAAGCATGTAAGTTTTTATTCATCCAAATTTTCCAACCAATGAATTCATTTCAAACACTTTTTCCAGAAACTGAATTTGATGTGAAAGTGTTATGAACATAAAACACTGGCAATTTATTTTTCTAATGATCATTGTGGGTTTGTCTCTGGTTCAGCTACCTGTTGGTAAACGATGATGCTCCTCATTGAAATTTTCCGGTATGATAGACACAGTTTATGTGACTAAGTTGGTGCCATGCATGTCCAATGGAAAAAAAAAAGAAAAAGAAAGTTAAAGTAGATCTGAAAAATGTATTAATACAGAAATAATTTTTAAATTTTTAAATGCAAGTCCTTACCACTTGAACTGAGTTATCACACATTACTGTATACTTGGTCATTTTCATCCCCGATTTATTTGTGCACTTAGATCATGAAAGGGTGATTTTAAAATGGAACAAAATTTTCAAGCTAATTATTGAAACGAAAACAAAAGAAAGGTGAGCATAACCAAGGGTGAAAGTTGCAGGTATACAGTACAACTGTATATCCATCAGTATATAGTGCATGTAATCCATACTTATGATTTCATATATAACCAAAAGAAATGGACTATACTATATAGGTGTTTAATTTCAATGGGAGAAAGTTTTCCGTTTTTTTCTGAAGGGAACTTATTCATGAGTTTTAAATTTTGTGCAATATCGCTTCTAATAATGAAGTGTGATATTGTGTTGAAGTAAAGCTGATAAAATTTTGTGATTCATGTATATATGTATGTCCGGTTATATATGAATGAATTTTGATTGGTAAAAACTTTAATAATTCTTATCGGTAACATTTTGTCTTTTTGATACTTCATAAGCATAAAGTATTATATTCATGGGTATTTAATTTTGTGCTATTTTATAGTGAAATTAAATCCTTTGCGAATAAAAGCAACTATACTGTATTTGTGTTAGGAAAATCATGGTATAGCATTGTTTTCTATAAGAGGCAGCTGGAGGCCAAAGTGACTGCTTATAAACAAACTTTGCCCGTCTAGAAATCTGTGAGATTGTATTAAATGTGTGAAGCTATGCCAGCAGAAGGCCTCTTTCAATTTCTAATTAGCCTCTTAATTGCAGATTTATTGAAAACCCTGGTATAGTAAAAATGATATAAAAATGAAATTAAATAATACTGTGTTATGAAAACCAACAGTGACATTTTATAAATTACATGTAAATATTGTAAACAATATCAAAGTTATAGTTTTACAAAAGAGGCCAAAAGAAATGCTCAAGATGATCGTTTCTGTCAACAAAACTTCCATCAGTTGAGCTTGAATTTGATTGAAATGTTTATTTCCAAATGAAAAACTGGTATCATACAAAGCCAAATAATAAATCTAAATGTATTATTGCTAAATGTAAATAGTTCTATATGTACATTGCAGTGTCCCATGTTTGATAGCTGGCACAACATAACAACTGGCATGAAGCTGGAAGTACAGAATTTGGAGTGCGATTTACCAAACAACGCTGCCTTTTGGATAGCTACTGTTATCAGAATAGCAGGTATGCACTGTAGTATGTGCAGTCAATGGAAGTTTGCTCAAATTTGTTTGCATCTTAGTAGATCAATGATATCACCTTCCTCAATAGACCACACATACCACAACTTACATCCAAAGATTTTAAGTTTTTAGCATCTCTGGTGTTTAAAAGTCACATTAGAGTGCACACTGTAGTGACTTGGGTGCTTGAAAGTTATATAAGAGTGCACAGTGTAGTGACTTGGGTGCTTGAAAGTTATATAAGAGTGCACAGTGTAGTGACTTGGGTGCTTGAAAGTTATATAAGAGTGCACAGTGTAGTGACTTAGGTGCTTGAAAGTTATATAAGAGTGCACAGTGTAGTGACTTGGGTGCTTGAAAGTTATATAAGAGTGCACAGTGTAGTGACTTGGGTGCTTGAAAGTTATATAAGAGTGCACAGTGTAGTGACTTGGGTGCTTGAAAGTTATATAAGAGTGCACAGTGTAGTGACTTGGGTGCTTGAAAGTTATATAAGTGTGCACATTGAAGTGTCTTAGGGCTTAAAAATAACATAATAGCTAGCAAAAAGGTATTGGTAAACTTTGAAAATAGATGTCAGCAAGTTTTTCTGATCAAAACAGAAAATAGTCAACTATTTGCATGAATATAGCCAACAAAATTTGATGGCTGCTGATTTCTATTGAAAGGCCTAAACTCATATGTGTCACATGCCTAAACTTTTTTTTAGAAATTTAAACTTCTTTTAAAATAATGACTTATAGCCAATTTTTCTTAAGACTGGTAATTAGCATCTTCATTGTAACATGTGTAAGGGTAATAATGTTTCAGGATGTAGGTAAGGTGGGAATACAGGTGATTAATGTTCAGTATCTTGTAACTGATGTGTTTACATAACCATAGTAACATAACTATGGTAACTGTAACTAATGTCCTAGAAGTCAATGATAAAGAAGTGCATTGTATCATTTGTATGTTTATTATCTATGTATAATAACTAGAGTTATGGTACCACCCATTTGATGTTTTAGGTTATAAAGCCTTGATGAGGTATGAGGGGTATTGCAATGACCCATCACATGACTTCTGGATAAACCTGTGTATTAACGATGTACATCCAGTGGGCTGGTGTGCCACCAGTGGTAAACCTTTAGTCCCACCAAAATGTAAGTATCTGGTCACAAGTCACTATTCATTAGAAAATTGTCATTTTTCTTGATTTTAAAATCTGGATGTAGCATTTTTCTGCATGTGAAACTATGTATTCAGACACTTTTGAAGTTTCTTTGTTCCGAAACTTTCTCTCAGACATGACCCATATTGTCATTTCAAATCTAATTCACACACACACAATTGTTTATTTCATAATATTTTTGTTTGAATATCTTGCTTTCATTCAATACAGCCATTCAAAACAAGTATCAAGATTGGAAAGAATATCTAGTAAAAAGGCTGACTGGGTCAAGAACATTGCCAAGCAATTTCTACAACAAGGTAAGTACCAGTATATACAGTCAATTCTTGAATTATTGCCACTTGATTCATAGCCATTCTCATACATTTTTTCAGGAACGTTTTTCTTGCTATATAATATTTTCTTTATAATGCAAAATTCATTATAGCCATCGGCCACTATATTTTTCGAACAAAAAATCCATTTCAAAATGTGAGTTAACTTGATATATCAATGATCATAGTCAGTGACCTGGCTAATTGTTCGCTATAGATCACCGGTGTAAGCCAGACAGCAGTAGTAAGACCAAGGAGCTGATGAATGAAATAAACAAATTATTAATAAATAATTACTTTATCAGTTTACATGAACTGTTAATCCATTTTCTGATCATTAAAGATATGTCTATGATATCAAAGAACGGTCACCGTGACTCTTATTTTCCCCAAGATGCGGAAATTCAGTTTATCGCTAAACTCGATATACTGCCATAATTTCTAAATAACATAAGCTGGCGTGTGTCGATAAATGACAGTATATCATTTCCCACCTATGTTGGCATTAATTCTATGCCACCCTCGCTCACCCGACTAGAGAGTCATTAAGTTAATACTTCTCGCCTACATTACCATTCTGTCTTTAAATACACTTGCAACATAGTAAAAGTAAAGTAAGTAATAAAAAAGAAATGATAAATTAAGAAAATTGAAAATGCTAAATGTCAGTTAATATGTTATTGCAGTATGCTAGGTATTTGTGCAATTCCCTTTTTCGGTTTTTAAAATGTTTGAAATAAACAATATCCTGCTGTCATGTCAGTCAACATGTTTAAAAAACAGACAGAAGGAAAGAATATTGGTAGAAACAGAATTTGCCTTGAATAAAGAAAGGTATAGACTATTCACCAGAGAATGTTTTTTCCCAGTCAGTTAGTAAAAGATATGCATACACTTTTTTTTTAATTTTAAATACTTAAATTTTTAAATAGCTAAGATGATAGGGAACATGGAATTTTTTTTATTTTGGTCCAATATTTCAGATATTTGTAAAGCATTCTGTATTTTGCAGGTGGTTGAAAGTATCAATGGACATGGATTTAAAAAATCAATGCAAGTAGAAGTGGTGGATAAGATGTGTGTGTCTGCAATGAGAGTTGCTAAAGTGGAAGAAATCATAGGAGGAAGACTTCGACTGCAATACGCAGATACCAAAGTAAGTAAAGTAAAATCCGCATATCCTGACAAGGTCGAGTCTTGTGAACCTGTCTTGACCTGGAAAAATTTAAATTTTAGATGATACATTAGAATGACACTAACGAGTGTAATCATCCCTAGTTGTTACCATATGTATGGTTATCCACGTTGGTTATAAAACATTTTGCCTGCGAAGTATGTCGTAACTGAAAAATAAGTGGAATCATCTGTTTGATAATCAAAGGTAACTCCGCTTCACCAAGTTATGTGTATCAGACAATAACTAGATAGATCAAAGCATTGAAATTGTACAGATTCATATACGGGAAATATGCTAAACCTTTGACTACAAAACTCTGGGCATCATTTTGAATATTTATCTACTGTGATTTTTTCTGTCAAATTTCTTTGATGCCCAGAGTTTTGTTTGTTTGTTTATTGTTGTTTAGATGTCACCAATTGCCGGTGAAAGGCTTCAGATTTGGGCCTATGCTCGGCACTTACGGCCCTTGAGCAGTGAGGGTTCTTTAACATGCCGACACATATTGCAACACGGGACCTTGATTTTAACTGTCTCATCTGAAAGACAGGAAACCAACCTGCCGCTGGCTGGACTCGAACTCACAACCTCACAACCTCACATCCTCACGGTCAAGAGTCGAGCGCACTACCGACTGAGCCAGGCAGGCTCCCCAGAGTTTTGTAATCAAAGGCTTTGCACATTTATGTATCTGAATCTGTGAAATTTCAAGGCTTTATTAATATATGAGATTAATTTTTACGAATATGTTGTAGTCCTTTCAACAGAAGCCGACAGTCAACGGAATACGTCTGCTATTTTAAAGTAAATCAGTTTAACTCGTAAAAACTACTGAAAGGGCTGTGTTGAAAAACTATATCTTTGAAAAAAATCAGTAAGGATATATTTGGCTTACTTTCAGGAGGAAGACGATTTCTGGTGTCACTCTCGTTCAGCTTTGGTTCACCATGTTGGTTGGTCACAGCAAACAGGACACAAGCTTCATGCCACTCAAGGTATTGTAATCTTTTATTATGGATTAAAGAGCAAAAGTAAAAATAATTTAGCATTCTGTGTGTAATAAATACTAATCCGGTGGACTTGATTGTCACACCAGTAACCTTTCTTTATTATAGGCTTTAGTGTAAAGTTCAAAATAATTCAGCAGTCTGTGTATAATGTAATAATAAAGATTTCATTACAACTTTGGTTTGCTGCATCAGTGTAAAACAAGATATAAAAAGATGTTTAATTTTTTCTGTGTTGAATATGAAATATTTGTGTGTATCATTGTCTGTGGTTTATTTTTGTAGATTACCGCAACAAATGTTTGAGTAAAATTGCCGTGGAGAAGTATGACACCGATGATGCAACACCATATCTGTTTGATAAGGTAAAAACCATACGTAAACTGATGGAAAGATTTATTGTGTTCAAAGTTCTCCCTGTTCACAGTCTTTTTGAAAGATTTTTCTTCTTCTATTTGTTACAACATTTTGAGGTAAATGTTAAGTTGACACTTCAGAGCAGATGATGGACAGTTTTCTTTTATTCCCGATTTCTAGGACACCTGAGCTACAGCCTCATGGTGAACTATTGTGACGGTATTTTGTCTGCCAATGTCTGCTGTGTGTAAAAAATCACTGTAATTACTTTCACTCTGACAGGTAACTGTTAAGGCCACTGTGTCATCATGAGTAACAGACAGCTATTGAAATACATAAGAATAAAAATGATGGCTAAAGGCAATATAATAATATACTGGACCTGTTGAAGGGTCGATATATTAAAACAATAAAACATTAAATTTATCATATAATTGGATGACATTTATGATCAGAAGTAATCCGTTCTTGTTTACATTACAGATGAAAGATCCACCAAGTGGGTTGAAATTTCAAGTTGGAATGAAGCTGGAAGCCATAGATCCATTGAACTTGTCTGCAATATGTGTTGCCTCTGTGATGAAGGTTTGTGATACTGTATTTCTTGTATACAACACTTCAGAGCAGATACATTTCTCTTTATTACTCAAAAATGTTTATATGTAACAGTACTACTCAGAGCTCACCCTGCCATCCTCCAGTGTAGTCATTCACCTTTTTTTTCAAAATTGACCAGGAAAATTGTCATTTGGTTATTTTCTGGTTAAATTTGTTTGACAATACACACTGCATGGGAATTGTTTAATATATAAGAGAATCACAGTGAGTGATTACAAGGTTCACAGACTCATTTGATATATTCATCCTCTGTATTATATATGTTATATGAGAAAGGTTTTATATGTGAGAGAATCTTGGATAGTGAGTTTCAGGTTCGCAGACTTATTTTATATATTCATCCTCTGTATTATATGAGCCAGAGAAAGGTTTATTTATATATGAGAGAATCTGTAATAAAATATATGAAATTCTGTGATATTGTGATATACCTAACATTTTTATGAATTCTAAGAAAAAGGAAAAATTATTCATATATTTAAGTCACTACAATTAAATAATATTTATAGTTTGCCGCCATCCTGTTCATTACAACAGTCAGCACCTATATGTTTTTTTCAACAACAAAATACTTGTTATGATTGTAACAAGTTATACAGGAATTTCCTATCATTTACACTACACAATCTTCACTCTTTCACACTTCAAAATTAGAAGGAAACTTTCAACATTCATCTATGGTTGACTTGCAGGTACTGAAGAATAATTACCTGATGATTGGTATTGATGGCTCTATGGCGGAGAACGGATCGGATTGGTTCTGTTATCACGCCACATCACCATGCATATTTCCAGTAGGCTTTTGTGAAATCAATGGATTAGATTTGACACCACCTCGAGGTAATCGTTAACTTATCAACCCCTGAAAAACAATGGACTCTTCTGTAAATCAATGACTAAAACCAGTCCAAAGGTGACTTTAAGGGTTAATGGATTAAAATTGATTTGCTTTCTGTGTTGCATTTTCTGTACACCTTCCAATTGTGTCATGTGAGTTTATGCACAGGTTTTAATGTTTCGTTGAAAGCATCTGCTAGAGTAACTTCCCATAATCCTCTTCTACCTGCATGTAATTGCAATGGAAGTCGGACAGCCTTAAATCTTATAGTAAATTACAGAGTAAATGAATATCTTTACTTCTCTGTACTTTGTTATGTTCTAGGGTACATGCCTCTGTTATTCATCCTCTTATTAGTGTAATAGGCCAACATGTAATATGTTAATTGTGTTTGTTTCTTTGTTTGTTTGTATTATGGACTAAGACCGATGCAGTGAGGGTTCTTTTATGTGACACACCTTTCGTGGCACAGGACCTCGGTTTCAAGTCTTATCTTAAAGACTTGTGAGTGACTTTCAATCTGTATGCAAAGTGCTTGACAAATAAAAAATGACCCAGGGGTCAACAATAATGAAAATTTCAACTTGCCCTGCAGGACAAGTAGTATTGAAATCGACTTGTCTGAATGCAAAAATGACTTGTCCGTAAATGAAAAGTAATATTCAAAGATATTATTTTGTGTTTAAACAAGAATAATCTTTATTGAATTAATTTTTGTCTTCAATAATTTCACTTGCCCTTTCGGACAAGTGAGAAGTAACATTTACTTGTCCGAACGCAAAATGGACTTGTCCCGGACAACCGGACACTGTTAGGCAGGTCAGTTGTTTATTCTTTGTCTTTGGTTAAAACTTTCAGACAACTAATATGTTATTAATTATTTTTTCAGGACACAAGGGGCCTTTCAAGTGGTTTGATTACTTAAAACAAACCAAATCTGTTGCCGCTCCCGTCAAACTGTTTGATAAGGTCAGTAAGTTCTTATAGAACCAAAAAAAAAAAGATGAACATTTACGTATTGTCTGGACCCTCTTTTGAGGACATTAAATTTATCTATTGACATGATAGATATAAATTAATATGTTGTATTGTAGATATTTGCCTTATGCTTTATGAATACTGTCATTCACAGAAAACAGTTCCTTGTATGATTGACACGATATCTTAAAATCAAACCAAAAAAAAAAAATTAATCTGTTGTGAATGGGAGAAATAGAATTGAAAAGCTTAACTACAAAACCATGAAAACTGCATAAAACTGTAATGAGATTTCTGTTCCATACCTACACTCATTTAACTTATTTACCCCATAAGTCAAATTTAGACCTGCCCATTTCAGAGAAGGGTTAAGTCCACTGTCAGAATTCAGGAGTAGATGATTTAGAGTCAAAATTCAATAATAATTCAACATGCAATGTGAACTTGTTCACTCCTGAATTATGACAGCAGATCAGATTATTTTTTGATCTGGGTGAGTCTAAATGTGACTGCAGGGGTGGATGAGTTCCATGCCAACACTCATTTAAGATGTTTAAGGTTATTAAAGTGTAACAAGATGACCTGAGCTTTAGGCTTGTAGCATAAATATGAAAAAAACAACACTTTTTAAGTTTTACATCTTTAATTATTGAAAATATACACATTCACTATTATCTTGCATGATCCTCTTTAGCGGAGGTACTGAAATGTCTGGTTGATATGGTTTTGAACTCAACCAAATAAAACCTGTATAAATAAACAAAGATACTGTTAATACAAAGTATGCCACACACAATAGTATTTACCTAAGTATTACATTTATACCCACTATTCTAATGTAAGTGTTGAACATACTGTACTGTTAATACTTCTGAACTTCACATGATACATTTACTGGTAATATTTTACTACACTCCGTACTTTATATACCTTGCATCATTAATACTTAATTAATGAAATACATTCAATAATTACACACTATATATATTTACTATAATTCCACACAAAATGAATCAATGATACACACCCTATTAACTGTACATTACTACAGTAATAATACTTCATAGATTGATTCATATATTTCACTTATTTTACACTAAATATATGATCGAGTTATCGTTATTACAAATGGAAATAGCATACTTCAATAGTATAAAACAGTATAAACAAATGTATCTATTTTCTAATATCAATTTCAGTTACAAATTTACTGTACTATTAATGTTACTTAAATAATTACAAACGTTACTAACATTATTGAATAAATTCACTTACCTCAGAAGAGCAAATAAATTATAAACTTCTGCAAGTGGACTACGCCCTGAAAGTATCTAAAATGCTTCTCGTCTGCCTTTCATGCCAAACTACCCTAAATTTATATGATTCCAAACAATAGCTTCGGTAGAACCAGTTTTGCGCTGACTGAGGTACCAAACGGGATATCTAAAACGGGTACTTATATAATGATAATGAGTGTGTTCGAAATAAAAACTAGATAAAATAAAATTTTAGAGTGTTCGATTAGATTAGAATCTATTTACACATACTATATAAGATTTGAACAATACAGATTTATACATGTGATATACAAGTTTAATGTGACAATATACATGTGATATACAAGTTTAATGTGACATCAAGCCACAACAGTGACTGTGACATGTTATAACACAGAGATGTTCACATTTGTTTCAGGAAGGTGCAAATGACAGTCAGGTTTCTGTGTAGTTTAATAGATAATGATGTCTGTATAGCTCATGCTTTTCCTGTAATCAATATCAGTATTTTTTACAATTCAGGAAATACCTAAACATGGCTTCAAGGCTGGTATGAAAATCGAAGCAGTCGATTTGATGGAACCAAGGTAAGATCATGCTTATGTTATTTGGAGTCGCAGTCTTGTAAAATCTTCAGAATGAAATGAAGTGAGATAATAACAATGTGAAATTAAAGAGAAAAGGAACACCAGAATTTACAATGTCACTGTATTAGGTATTTTCATTATCCAGAGTTACCACTCACCTTTAGTGATGTCATTTGTTTGTGCGTAAAATGAGAAAAGTTGTCAATTGTGATGTCATATTTTTGTGTGAAAACGACCTTGTGTTCTCATGTAAAGACATGACATCACAATCAATACCTACTGATATGGGAGATAACTCTAACTAACGAAAAAGACAGAATTGTATTATTTTAGACGGGTACCATGGTAATGTTCTATTAAGATTTTATCATTTTCATGAGGATATTACCAGCGTTAGGTTAAGTCTCATAAATTAAGTCCTGCATAATGGACTTATGCCAATGCAATGAAGGTTCTCTGAGGAGCCAAGTCTACTTCAACATTTTCTTTCATTTACTGTTAAGGTTTTACTTGAGTGAAACATATCTGAAAAAAAAAAAATACAGCAACAAATCGTGATCTCATCTTTTGGTAGCCATCTGTTTTCCTTATAATTTGATGTATTAAATATGATATGTTTTGTGACCGGCTTGAAATGATATACATATTTTGTTTCTAGATTGATCTGTGTAGGAACTGTCTCCAGGGTAGTTGGAAGGCTACTGCGAGTTCATTTTGATGGCTGGGAGAATGAGTATGATCAGTGGGTGGATTGTGAGTCCCCCGATATGTACCCAGTTGGCTGGTGTGAGTTGATGGATTATGGACTTGAGGGCCCCAGAATTAAAGGTAAAAAAAGAGTCCCAGAATTAAGGAAAAGAGTCTCGGCCCATGTTTAAAAGTAAGCATGAGTGTCTAGGAATTAAAGGAACATGTGAGGGTCTTAGAATGAAAATTCTAACAAAGGTTATGTGTGAGCATATCTGAATTAAAAATCGAAGTGAGGGCCCCAGAGTTAATCATGTCAGAATATAAGGTAAGAGTAAACATCTCAGAATATAAGGTAAGAATAAACATCTCGGAATATAAGGTAAGAGTAAACATCTCAGAATATAAGGTAAGAGTGGGCATCTCAGAATATAAGGTATTAAAAAGTGAGCATCTCAGAATATAAGGTCATTGTGCATGTAGTGAGCATCTCAGAATATAAGGAAGGAGTGAGCATCTCAGAATATAAGATAAGAGAAAGAAGGTTCTAGAATATGTAGCAGGAGTGACATTCAAATAACTGTGTCCCGTATAAGCCAGATTTGAAACTTCACAAACGTAATTGATTGTAACTTTTAGACCTTAAATGGTGTAAGGTACATGTCAACAATCCTGAAATAATTTTGATTTATAGATAAGCCCATTTGAATATTGATGATAAATAATGTGTGCTTTTTTATCAATTTTTTCTTTTTTCTTTTTACAGTTGAACCTCCTTCCCAGATTCCACAAATGACAACAACGAAAGTATCCAAGGAACAGAAAAAAAGAAAGGGAAAAACACAAATATATAAGGGTCCAAGAAAGAGTAAGAAATCTGGTTAGCTCTTCACGATGAAAACGTTTGGTTCTTTATTTTGTCATGTTTCAGATCTTACATTCTTTGAGTATGTTGAAACGTTTTCATTTAACAAAAACTTTCAGCAACCCATTCATTATTCTCAAGTGCACACAACTTATTACAATGCTTTTCTTGGGGGTGATCAAGTTATAAAATTCCACCAAATATGAGAGTTGAACAATGTTACCCCTAGTTCGGAAAATGTATTGGCCAAATCATTGGCCAACTCAAAATACTTACATGTACCGCTATTGAAATTTTACAAAAAACAAAAAACATTTTTGAAAAGTAAATTAGTGAGAAAGGATACTTTATGAGAATATTTCAAACTTTTCAAAATTAATCTTCATCTCAATTAACATTTTACGCAGACCCATTAGAAAGTATCCCAATATTTATTAACACCTACTCCAATGATGTCTATCGAAATGTATAACAATTTTGAACTCAGAGGCTCTTAACGCTGAAAAAATTTATTTAAAAATTCAAAGTTTGAATTAAGTCACACAGAATCAAGAGTTCTGCCACTTGGGTGTGGCCAATTTCGTCATTTACAGCACATGTATATATAGTAATTATACACTGTCTTAAAAAAATCTCTTTCCCTACATCTATGAATTCTAAAGAAAAACTGAATACATTTTAAGAAAATTGTGAAATATATGACTCTTGGATCTGAGGTTTAGGGTCTTGGGCAGAGGCAGTGTGGCCATATAGTGATGATAAACTGTCTTAGAAAATATTTTTCACATCTATGAATTGTAAAGAAAAACTTGATACATTTGAGGAAATAGCAGAAATTCCTCTTCTGTAAAACATTTTACCCTTGAAGCAGGGTTCTTCAGTGTCTGGGGAAAGGCCAGTATGTCTATATAGTAATGATATACTTGGTCTTAGAAAATTCTCTTCGCCACATCTTTGCATTATAAAGAAAAATGAAAACATTTTAGGAATAGCATGCTGAATTGAAGACATTTGTTACCCATGGAGCAGGGTTTAGGGTCTGGAGTTGGGCCAGTATATACATAAACAATAGTAGTTATGTATTTAGTCTTAGAAAAAAAATATCGTTTCCATATCTACATTACATATGAATTGTAAAGAAAAAAGCTAAATACACGTAATGAATAAGTGTCTTTTGATTGCTAATTTTTCCTGCCTAACAGGTACTTAGTGTCATTTTGCCTCAGATGACCATCAAGGCCTTTTGGACCTCTATGTTTATAGTTTCAATTAACCTAATCTGCATGGAAACTTTAATATTTCCATACTGGCAGTTTTGTATATGATTGTATCAGATGGATGCTTTTGAATGATTTTCTCTAAATCTTTTATTCATGCTGTTTTCAGAACGAAAACCAAAAATTCCGGGCAGCTATCCCCTGATGGAACAGCAATTAAAATCCATCCAGGAGAACAATCGAGGGCAGGGATTTTTATCATACGGCAGCAGAACAAGACCAGCCCATTACAACAGCACAGTTGAGGGTCTTACACCTTCTTTCCCACCT